>JAQQPU010007754.1:0-37804 GCA_029168905.1 Artemia sp. Kazakhstan ARC1039
TCGGCCCCTCTAAACTTCAGTTCCCTCCTACTAGAACAGCAAAAAAGTCTAAAATTTTGCATTACCTCGGGTCTAATACTCTTTTCAAGAGTGATTATCCTGACTTACGGGTAAATATCTTAGATCAACTATAGAAATGGTACTTATGCATGGTAGCCGACCCCACTTGAGAAGTGATTTAGGTTAACCCTAATGAAATATACCTAAATATGAAGAAAATGGGTACTTTTGCATTATATGCTACACACGAAAGAAGTCAAGTTTGGTCAATGCTAGTGAAATAAAATAAAATAGGATGAATATATAATAGTTTAAAAACAAATTTGGGCCATATATTTGCACATTAGGGGGTGGGGGGGGTATAGCATAGCATATATTAAATACGTAACCTAACCTAGGTACCTTTTTACCCCCCTAAACCCCGAAAAACAATCGTTTAAATATTGTAAACTCAATAAGAAACCTCGCTTTGCAATCAATTTAGATAGCAAATACCCGTTTGACGGGTCTCCATGTCTGGTTTGCTTGTATAGTCTACGTCTATGGCGCTGTGCAGCATATAATTCACCAGTACCAGAAAATGTAATACTTTAGTAACAAAATTATTGAAAATGCAACAAAGAATTATGGAAAGCAGACGGCCCAGAACATTTTATATTAAATATCTAACCTAACCAAAATACCAACTCTATATATTAAGTATTTAATTTAAATATACCATATAATAGTTTATTTCACTGTGCCTAACTTAATTGTTTCCGAAAGCAGACATACAAATTGGTTTTACGCAGAAAGATTAGATCCCCTTCTTGAGTTTGGTGGCTATAATACATAATTACCATAGAAACAAATATAGCTGTGTTGACACTAATGCGGGGCTCCCGTGGCCTCCTCAAGGTTTATAAAGCTTTTCATCAAATTGCGCTTCGTAAAGTTTGTCCCGCTAGCGCAATAATCTCACCCTTTTGACCTTACAACAATTTTTCATAGGGAATAATATGAATAACAATTTCATAATATATATAATAATATATATAATAATTTCATAGCGAGACGTGGAGCTGAGAAAACCATGGTCTTAAGTATTTTTTTTCCTTTTAATAAGTAAGGCTTAAATGAAAATAGTTTTTTGGTCTTACTCTTATTCTATTACCATGCAAAATATTCAAACAATTATACACTATTACATATGTAGACACTCATTTGTTTGTGGTTCATTTGAAACTTTTCACAAATATTCTGCTCTTGGCTGAATATAGCGGACTTTCTTAAAAAGTTCAACCTTTTTCCGACAGCAATAAAGTCAACAAAGTTATGCGAGGAAACGGTCGGTACTTATGTATTATACGAGAAACACACTCAAGAATTTGTATCACGAACATGAGACATTACCCGTTTTCACGGTGTTAATACCGGACAATTAGCTTCTGCTTATAGAATTAGAGAAGGGGGGCCCACCCAGAGCGAAAAATATTGGATATGTAACCTAACCTAACCAAAATACGAACTAATTATCTTATTAAAATATGCCTACAATGTATTTTTCCACCGAGCCAAAGCTAATTGTCTGGTATTAACACCGTGAAAAACGGGTAATATCTCATGTTCGCGATACAGGTTTTTGAGTGTTCCTCGTATCAACCCGGGAAAATTTGGCTGATTTTAGAAAAATAGAGGAAAGATCCCCTAAAAGTTATAGAACCTTAATGAAAATCACACCATCATATTCAGCGTATCAGAGAACCCTACTATAGAGGTTTCAAGCACCTATCTACAAAAATGTGGAATTTTGTACTTTTTGCCAGAAGAAAGATCCCGGATGCGTGTTTATTTTATTTTTTTCCCAGGGGTGATCGTATCGACTCAGTGGTTCTAGAATATCGTGGGAAGGCTCATTGGAGCCCTCGCTCTCAACGCCTCGCTCTTTACGCTAAAGTTTGACTTTCTCAGAACTCTATTTTTTTTTAAACAATAAAAAACTTTAGCGTAAAGAGCGAGGCGTTGAGGAGGGGACAGCCCCTTTCATATAAGGAATAATTTCTGTTCGTTTTAAGTTTTAACGTCGTTCCTTACTTTCAGTTAAAAAAAACTTTTTTTTTTGTATTTAATAATACATAAGTACCAAACGGTCTGTTAACTTTAATGACGCCGTGGGAACCCTGCATAAAACTTGAGGGTCAGAAAGACGTAGTTTTTCATTCTAGCTTTTAAGGGCTTACACCTACGAATAATAAGCTGGCTCTTTCACTGAAAAGATGGCGCATTCTTGGCAAATTATTTTACATTTCTATAACATGGACACTAAACAAAAACAAATTGATTGGCCATGCCACCAAGCGAGCTAGTAAGCAACTCTAAAATCTCATATTGAGAAAACGAAGTCAGCGTAAGAAAATAGTCAACCGATCATTAACCTATAGAGAAACCCTAGTTTCAAAGGTGATGTAAAATACGCTAGTTATGAATACATACGTCTGTCTACCTCTTTAGAGCAGGTTGAAATCGCATTTTTATTTTAGCTACCCTATCATTGAAGTGTAAGAATGGAATAGTTTTTTATTCTCTTTTTGTTGTTTTTATTTTTTTTTTATCAAACAGACCACCAACTGTTTTACCAGTGTGTCTGAATTTACCATAGATCTAAATGATCCTGTAAATTTGAATTGGGCTTACCTGGCTTATGCACTATGTTGTTGATCAATGTTTTCACCAGCCTCTTTTTCAAAAGTAAATAAAATCAAAATTTTCGAGTCTGGTAAAAGTAGTAACACGAAAAAAAAATCTGTTTACATTTCAATTCGTTTCATTGTGAAAAACATTATTTTTTACCATATTCAATTCTTTACCTTTTTTACAGACCCTAGCCCCCCAAGCAATTTTCCTACTGAATGCACAAACTGTAAGTAAGGAGCAACCCGGCTACATAGTAACCGAAACTCTAAAAAACGGAATTTTGACACCAATAGATACATCAAAAGAATTAGATTTTTTTTTCTGATTTCAAATATATAAGTTTAGTCTTACCTATCAAAAGTTAATAGCCTGAGAAAATTTGCCTTATTTTCAAAAAAGGGGAAAACACCTCCTAAAAGAATCATAAAATCTTAATGAAAATCACACCATCAGATTCAGCGTATCAGAGAACCCTACTGTAGAGGTTTCAAGCCCCTATCTGCAAAAGTGTGGAATTTTGTATTTTTTGCCAGATGAAAGATCACGGATGCGTGTTTATTTTACTATTTTTGTTTTCCAGGGGTCCCTTAGTGGTCCTAGAACACCATGAGGACTCATTTAAAAGGAAATTAGAAGTTCTAGTGCCCTTTTTAAGTAACCAAAAACTTGGAGGGCAACTAGGCCCCTCCCCTGCTCATTTTTCCCCAAAGTCACCCGATCAAAATTTTGAGACAACCATTTTGTTCAGCATAGTTGAAAAAGCTAACAACTATGTCTTTGAGGATGACTTAAGTCTCCACAGTCCCTGGGGGAAGGGCTGCAAGCTGTGAACTTTGTCCATTGCTTTCATATAGTATTAGTAATTACGAAACATACAGACATTTTCATAGGGGGGGGGGGGGTTCTGGTGATGGTGGGGGGGTCACGTAGGAGGATCTTTCCATGGATGAATTTTTCATTTACATGAAGGGGAAGGGAATTTTCTATGAAGGGATGCCGGATTTCCGAGCATTATTTAAAACACGATCAGAAATTAAATAGAAAACAAGTTTTTTTAATTGAAAGTAAGGAGCAGCATTAAAACTTAAAACGGACAGTAATTATTATTTATATGAGGGGGTTTTGTCCTTTCATCAATACCTCGCTCTTTACGCTAAAGTTTTTTTTAGTACTTTCAAAAGAGCTATTTATTCTAATTAAACGGTTTTTGTGATTCAGAGGTCATTCTTAAAGAATTAGAAGAAATTCGAGATTTAGCGTACAGATCAAGGTATTGATGAGATGGCAAACTCTCTCATATGCGTAATAATTACTGTTCGTTTTAAGTTTTAATGGTGCTCCTTACTTTCAGTGGAATTTTTTTTTAAATTTAATTTCTACCAGGTACCAGGCTTAATTCTAATATCCTTGTAGTGTGAACAATATATCGCTTTCTCACGACCGCTTTTACAAGCTGAGTTGTACCAGTCTCTGAACTTACCCTTAGAGGGACTGGGTCAAATCAGCCAAAGTTAGGGTATGGGCTTGTTTTTTTTTTTTTTTTTAAGATGCAACACTAAACTTTTCATACAATAGTGTTAGAAATAAAGTTTTGTTATTTTCTTAAGACAAAAAGATCTTTATTAGACAGGAAGGGGCTTCCATATTTGAGCCAAAAAAAGAAAAAAAAGAAAATTAAGAAATGTTGCTGCCCAAGAAACACGAATTTCCTAATAGCAAATCATAGGTTATGTCTAGTCATAGGAAAGAACAGCAGGAGGAATTATCACGGGCCTCAGGCTTCTCTTTTGTCTAATTTTAATTACACAAAAACAAATCTGAAAAGAAGTTATATCGCAATCAGCACAATACATTTTTATTTCAATTGCTTAGTATTTTTAAGAATTAAAAATATTAATCATTGTTTTTGTTTCTCTAAAATCCTTGCACTCAATTGTGTTCGTTGTGGGCCTAGGTTTCCCTATGATGCCCTTCCTAATTCAAACTACTAAATTTCTACCGACGTCAACTATCATTCGTACCGTACATTCAACTATATCCGTAACGTAAAATATTTTTGAGAAAAACTGCAAAGGCATTGGGAGGGAAGGGCCAGAGGGTGATTTGGAGGTTCTAGAGGAAGAAAAGATATGAAAGAGTTCTTTCTAGGTTTACAGCAAAACCACATTGTAAAACAAATCAGCGACTATGGTCAGATGAGATGAATAATTTAATGGTCTTTGTAACATGACTTGTATTTTATTTAATGGTTTTGTTTAAAGGTTAATTTTTTAATCGTTTGTCTACAAATTATTAACAATTAATTAAAGCTGATCTTGGGGTTAGACTAATACGAGAGTTTAATAATCTTCCTTAAAATGCTGCAAAATTAGAAAGAAAGATTATTAGCAAGAATGCAAAATTTCAAAAATACAAATTTCAAAAATTTCAAAAATGCACTTTCAAAAATGCAAAATTAAAATGCTGCAAAATTTTGACTTCTTTTTGAAATTGCAACTTCATTTTTAATCATTTTTCTATTTATTTAGCTAATTGACGTACCTTGTGAACCCTTAAGTTTTGACTGCAAAAAGCTCCGTTTAACAAAACGAAACTGACGGAAGAATAAATTTGTTTTCGGATAAAAAAAACGGCCATAAATTCTTCTTATATACTTTACTCAAACCAAAATTTTTCTTGTTACGCTACAATCACAACATATTCAAAAATAAAGAACTAATTTTCGAAAAACATGTAAAATTTGTAATACGTATTTGGTTACTATGGGGCGTGGCTCCTTCTTCACAAGGTTGCAACTACCCCTACAGCCATGATTTGACTACATTTACCATCTGAGTAGATTGGTTAAACTAGTTAACCATTAAATCATTATTACTAAAATCATTAAATAATAATTAAAACGAACAAATATTATCTACTAATTCAGATAAGAAGTGCCCATGGATTCGGGAAAATCTAGTATTTTGGGGGCAGGACCCTCAAACACCTACGAATGTCGTTGACCCAATAGATTTTCAAGTAGTTTTTGTACCAAACGGAAAAAGAGAAATTACTGTTCTACAATTGTGTGGTATAAAGGGTGATTTAAATTTACGGGCTTGCAATTATGACGTTTCGTTCTAAACCAATCACATTATTCATTAAGCTTAAGTCAGAAAAGAGAGCCAAGTAACATCTCCTTTTTAACTTGATTAATCGTCCTGTGCTAAAATTTAAAACAGGTAAAAGGAATGAAAAATTAAATTCTACCTGATTGGTTCTCCTCTGTGAAATTTTAAGCCAATGAAAAGACCAAATAATTTTTGAGTCAAAAGATTTTATACAAGTAATTTGAACCTAAGGCTTATTTTACTACTTTTAAAATCTATAAACTTTTCATTTTGCTAGATTTCATTATCAAACCAACAACCAATCGCAAATCTACTGTGGTTTTATTGCATTGTGATACACCAGAGAGACAACCTAGTTTGTAGGGGCGAATCTAAAGCATTTTTATTGGGGGAGGGGGCAAGAAGGGTCCATGTCCAGATATTCAAGGAGCATGGGTTACACAATAATTTTTCTCCACATTATTTGGGGGGCAACTGCCCCCTTTGTCCCTCCCAAACGACGCCCCTGCTAGTTTGTACCACTTTAATGTTTTGTTGTTAATGCGCGGTAAACATCATCATTCTGGTTAGTATTAAAATGTGAGTCTTTATTGTTTATATTTTTTTCCGTTTTCTTCATATGTTTAGTTAAATTGGTTGTCTTTTCTTCCGCTGAAACGTAAAGCCGAAATGTTCGAATTTTTATTATTATTAGTGAAAAAATACTTTTTTGTTATTTTCCATCGTCTTATTTGGAATATTATACCCGTTTTCTATATTTTAAATAAATAAAAAAAACAAGTTTTTTTTAACTGAAAGTAAGGAACGACGTTAAAACTTAAAACGAACAGAAATTATTCTGTATATGAAAGGGGGTGTGCCCTCCTCAACGCCTCGCTCTTTACGCTAAAGTTTTTTATTGTTTAAAAGAAAAATAGAGTTGTGTGAAAGTCAAACTTTAGCGTAAAGAGCGAGGCGTTGAGGAGGGCGCAGCCCCTTTCATATACGGAATAATTTCTGTTCGTTTTAAGTTTTAACGTCGTTCCTTACTTTCAGTTAAAAAAACTTGTTTTTTTTATTTAATTTTTGAACGTTTTTGAATTAATGCAGGTTTTGATTTTGGCTCACCGTACATGAATAATTAAAACAAAATTTGCATATTAATTTTAACTTTTTTTTGGTTAAATGGCTTTCTCGAAACTTGTTTAATTTTAATTACGAATGTTTTTATTAGTAATAAATATACGTAACTTACGAATTAACTTACGTAACGAACTTCTATATTCATAGATTTTTAATACGTATATTAGGGGGTTCGCCCCCTAGTCAATACCTTGCTCTTTAAGCTAAAGTTCGAAATTTGTTCCAATTTTTTAAAAATGACCCCTTAATCACAAAGGCCGTTAATTACAATAAATAGCTCTTATGAAAGTACTCAAGAATCGTTTGTTTAAAGAGCGAGGTATTGACTAGGGGGTGAACCCAATCATATACGTAATGTTTTCTGTTCGTTTTAAGTTTTGATGTTGCTCCTTACTTTCAGTTGAAAAACTTGTTTTTTTTTTATTTTATTTCTGATCTTTTTCTTTAATAATGCTAGGAAATCCCCTTCATAGCAATGGCGCCCCCTTCATAGCAATGTCCCTTCCCCCATGAAAGCTTCCTTCATGGAAAGATCCTCCCATATAACCTCCGACCCCCCCCCCCACCTACCAGAAAAAAATCCCCCTGAAAACGTCTGTGTACTTCCCAATAACCAATACTATATGTTAACAATGGGTAAAGTTCATAACTTTCAGCCCTACCCCCGGGGACTTCGGGGGATTAAGTCATCCTAAAAGACATATTTGTCATATTTTTGACCATGCTGAACAAAATGGCCATCTCAAAATTTTGATCGGGTGACTTTGGGAAAAAAATGAGCGTGGGGGGGGGGGCTAGTTGACCTCCATTTTTTGGTCACTTAAAAACAGCGCTAGAACTTTTAATTTCCGTTCCAATGAGCCCTCCCACGATATTCTAGGACGACTGGGTCGATACGATCACCCCTGGGAAAAAAAAAAAAAAAAAAAAACACGCATCCGTGATCTTTCTTCTGGCAAAAAATGCAAAATTCCACATTTTTGTAGATAGGTGCTTGAAACCTCTACAGTAGGGTTCTCTGATAGGCTGAATATGATGGTGTGATTTTCATTAAGGTTTTATAATTTTTAGGGGGTCTTTTCACCTTTTTTCTAAAATCAGCCAAATTTTCTCAGACACGTAACTTTTGATGGGCAAGACTGAACTTGATGAAACTTATATATTTGAAATAAGCATTAAAATCTGATTTTTGATGTATCTATTGGTATAAAAATCTTGTTTTCTAGAGTTTTGGTTACCATTGAGCCGGGTGGCTCCTTACTTACAGTTTTTTTTTTTATTTTTTTTTACCGTTCTACATTTTGAAAGTGGATTTTGCCTCAAGTGTCCCTTTTATTTTTATTTACAACATGATATACAACACTTGATATTTGACTTACCCCTTACTATTACTAGACAGCTTGTCTCATACAAACAAAATCTTAATTTCAGTTTAAATTTTAACAAATTACTGCAATTGCTTAGTAATTTCTTATGAAAGTTCTCAAAACATGTTTTGGGTTATAATAAAGATTATATGAATATATAGAATTTAAAATTTACTATAATTTATAGTTTTACTCAAATAATAATTTTTTTAAGAACGGTTTCTTTGTTTAGCAAAAAAAATTACAAAAGCAATATAAATTTGAAACTACGAGGGATAATTTGAAGAATCTAATGTATAGTTGGCAATGTTTGACAATTTCTTGAGAGCTTTGAAATTATGGTGTGGTTTTTCCGACCTTTAAGTTCGGAGCTCTGAAATATCTGAATTGATGGCACCAGAAAGCTTCATTCTAGAAAGAAATAGAGTGAAGCATAAATTGAACTAGAAATAAGCACATTGTTTGACAAGAAACTTAATACTTTTATCAAAGGAATCCCTTTTAAGTTAAATTTCTTCACTATTAGATTTATGAGAATTTGTGCAGAGGCATCAGTCACAACCGTTATGGAAAAAATACATGATGATATCTTCATTACTCCTTGAGAAAAATCGTAACTTTATAATTAGAAATTTTTTTGTTGTTCGCTCAGTGGACTCGTCCACAATGATGGAAAACTTTGTTTCTTTTCAGTATTTTCGAGAGATCATCCTCCCCAATTCTTTCCACTTGTTTGATCAAAGCAGTGGTCTTCGTTCTTTCATAGTTTAAATTATTAATACTTGAGGGTCTTTGACATGAAACTTGAGAATTTGTAAAAGTGTGTCCATCACTCAAATAGGAAGATTTTCTTTGGTAACCCACGAAGAAAAGGCCAATGACGAAGCATAGTTGCTTTGATGCCCTTAATTATCTCGCTGCTCTACTTGCAGTATGCTTTACTCCAATCTATTCTATCCGGTACTTGCCATTCGCTGAGATGGGGTCTTGCATCCATTTTTTAGAAAAACCTTGAGAGTAAAACTTCTTTGAGTTGTTAAACTTCATTGGTACTCAAAACATACTTCATTGGTAATCAAACCATTCCTATGGCCCGATGGCTTTTTTGAAAATACATACATACATACATAGTCAAGGCAATTAAGCAAAACTGCAATAATAACTAAAATCAACAAAATTAAACAGAAAGCACTATTTTCAGAAAGCGGACCATTACTCACTGCATCACTAGCTCAACTAGATTAAAAGTAAATGGTTTTTAGATTTGTGAAATATGTAAAAAATATTTTCGACTGTAAGTAAGGAACAGCAATAAGATTTGAAACGAACAGGAGTTATTAGATATATGAGGGGAGTTGTCCCCTTATGAATCACACGATCATTATGCTAAAGCTTTATAGCGTTAAAAAAAGGTTATTTTAAATCAACTTGTGTTTCAGCAGTCATTCTTAAGGGATTGGAACATAAAAGTTAGACTTCAGCGTAAAGAGCAAGGGATTGGGGAGAGGGCCACCCGCCATTTATTGAATAATTTTTGTTTATTTCATTTTTTTCATTTTGCTCTTTACTTTAATTTTTTTTAATGTTAATTTTTCATTACTGATCGTTTTTCAAATCAGGCAGGGAAACCCCTTCTCTCTTCTGTGTAAATTTATGGCTAAGAAAATGCCTTTTCCCAGAGGCTGTGGAAGGTCGTATCAGCCCCAAGGTAGAGCAATTGGACCTACATCTATATTGAATAAAAAGTCTTTCTCAAAATTGTGACCCAATGTCTTTGGGAAGAAGGGGCATGGGAAAGAGACTAGTTGTCCTCTCATCATTTGGAATTACTTAAAAGGGCGCTAATAGCCTACTTTTAGTTTATACTTGGCCCTCTCTCAGTCATCTAGGTTCATTGGTGCGATACGACCACTCCTGGGGAAAACGTAAAAATGACAAATAAACACGCATTTGTCATCTTTCTTTGGGAAAAAATGCAAAATTTCACATTTTCATAGATAAGAGCTAGGAACCTCTAAAATAAGATTCTCTGATATGCTGATTTGAGGGTATGAATTTCATTAAGATCATTCTTATTTTTGGAGGTATTTACGCCGTATTTAAAAATAACGCAAATTCTTCGTTTCGTAGCTTTTGATGGTTTATATTAAAAATTCGGCTATTTATGATGTTTAATACCACTTTAATTCTTCAGGTCTTTATTGATTTTTGATTGGTATATAAAATATTGATTGGTATATGGCTGCTAAGGTTGAACTCAAAAACTTATATATTTGAAATCAGAATTAAAATCTGATTATTTTGATGTATCTATTGGAATCAAAATTCCGTTTTTTAGAGTTTCGGTTACCATTGAGCCGGGTCGCTCCTTACTTACAGTTCGTTACCACGAACTGTTTGATTTCGTTTTATTATTGGATGGAAAGGCAGCGTGGTCTAAGAAATTATTTAAGTAGTCTCTGTTTCTCTGCGTTAATGCCACTTTGATTTGGAAATTTGTAGGGTATGTGCAAGGGCACCCATAAGGGGGGCAGGGGGGGGCGCCCTCCCCCCTCTGGCTGAATGATGCTGCCTTATTTTTATATATTTTTTTAGATTTATATTATATAACATTCAAAGTGCCAAAAAGACAAGGTTTGCCCCCCCTGGGATCCAGGTTATGGTCGCCCATGTATACGTGAAGTATATTGAGATATTTCTTAAAGTAAATGTCTTCTGAATCTTCAAAACTGAAGAAGATAAAACATATTCAGACACCCTTCATAAGATCTGAAAATTATTTTTAAATACAATGAAGGAGCTTGCTTCTTTAATTTAATTTCCCACAAATAAAACAAAAAATAGACATAAATTATAGACACAAATAGAATAAAAATTCTGGATATAAAAGCTTCTTATTCAATTTATTTTCCTACTTGAACATTCAGAAATTATATAACCACAACTTTGTTTAAAATGCAGATAAATTCAAGCACGAGCACGCATTAGATACTATATACTCTTAGAAAAATTATAGAGAAAAATTACATAGACGCATTAGATACTAAATATTCTTAAACAGATCTTAGCATGATTCCTTTTACTTTAAATATTCTCTTAATATTTAAAAATTATAGAGAAAAATGTAAAAATATATTTATATAGAGTGATATCCATTAGGAAGGGAATATGGGGACAATGTGCTTGAATCCTAGAATCCCCCCCTCGACCTTATACTTTAAAAAAATATTCTTTTTTGGGCGGTGGGAATATGCTCATTGAGAAGTGCCTTTTCCAGTCTGTTCATTGAAAAACTACAAACTCGGCCACTTAGACTTAGAAAAATACATTTTGCTGGACCTAAATTTTCGTGATTTCTCGTGTACATTGGCATATAGATGAAAATATCTAAAGAAAAAGAAGAAACTTGAAAGGCGAGTTACTTCTAAGATAATAAGACAAAAACTATTCTCGGGTCGCTTCTTCAGAATGACTATCCCAGTGAAGCAAAAACTCCTATAAAAGCAAAAAAACCTAATGGATAGTCAATCAATTAACTGACAAGCCAAATTCATATACAAAATATTTGAAAACCAGTTTATTAAAATAACAAATAGGGCTACACCTTAATTTTAACCAATAAAATGCAACACTGATTCGACTGTTTCTAACTCTGAAGTTGACTAACAGGCTTTCAGCTATTTGTAACGCCTTATTATGAAGCTGCATACCCCGGTAGGAAGAATATGTTAACCAAAATAATGTTTTCGTTTAATTAGCAACAAGCCCATCAGTTGCAATATAGAATGAGTACGATGCAACTAGACCCCGGTGCCGCGCAGATGAGGGAAGATCGGTGGCGGCCAGCCGCAGGCCCGCCACCGGTAAGATGTCGCCGGCACGATCTATGTTGACCGCGAACATTAATGTTTTCATCAGTCTTTCTCAAATCACAGCTTAAATTTACAAATTTACTTTCTCTACTCATTGACAGTACACTCTCATAGGATACTCCACCAAGTAGCTACTGGTAGCATCCAAACTTTCATATTCTTGTAAAAGTCTCTCACCTCCCTTCGCACTCCCTTTTCGTATTTTTTTAAAGCAGCCATATAATGTTCTATAAGATCCGTCTCTGCTTTAAATAAAAAAAAATAACTTTTTGGCATCCCTGCTTTCAACAAAAAAAAAAATCAAGGTACTATCACTTAATATAATAACGCCCTATGCCCCCCATCCCTCTGGATACCATCTTGATAGGATACTGTCTCTGCTTTAAATTAAAAAAATAATTACTTATTGGCATCCCTGCTTTCAAAAAAAATCGAGGTATTATCATTTAAATATGATAGCTCCCAACCCCCCCCCTCTGGATGCCACCATGATAGGATACCGTCTCTGCTTTAAATTAAAAAAAAATTTCTTGGCATCCCTGCTTTCAATAAAAAAAAGTCGAGATATTATTATTTAAATGTAATTTCTCCCTACCCCCCTCTAGATACCACCTTGATAGGATACCGTCTCAGCTTTAAATTAAAAAAATATGGTTCAAACAAACACGCGAAATAACGTTAAACAGCTTAGTGTTCCTTGAAAAAAAAATTAAGGGTATGAGTAAAGGGGTACAATGACAACAATAAAAATGTCGAAATTATTCAGATATACCTCAAATTATTGGAAAACTGAGTCATAGATTTGCCGTGGCATTCAATAAGATGCAAAGTATCTAATTAAAAGGGAGCACACACAAAGACCAGTAGCCTATGAGAAATTGCAAAATACCCAAAGACAGTAAACAAGTCCCAATGGGGGCCCTGGGTCTAAAATTGACCTGTTCTATATACGTTCTAAATTACTTCCCAAAAATAGAATTTTTTCTTGAAAAGGGTTTTAAGCGAGGGATCAGTCAGTTACCGAAGCTTGGTGTCAGTTTCGGAGTGAAACTTATTTCGCCAATGGCACATCTTAGCCACGACAAGTTTTTTCGAGCATGCTTTATAAATGTTGTGCCACGCGTAGTACCCTCCCTCCGTGCATCGAGCATTCCATCTCGTTTACGTAATTTATAAAAATGGGCAATCCCTCGGTTTAAATAATATCTTTCTACAGTATCTTTCAAAAGTAAAATTTTGGTTCTTGTTAGAGATTAAAAACAAAAACAAAAAAAAACAAGTTTTTTCAGCTCAAGATAAGGAGCAACATTAAAACTTAAAAGGAACAGAAATTATTCTTATACGGCGGGGGCTGCCCTCAGAAAAGCCTCTTATTCTAACTAAAAGGTCCTTGTGTTTCAGGAGTCATTCTTATAGTATTAAAACACAAAATTAATTCAAACTTTAGCACAAAGAGTGAGGTATTGAGGAGGGGTAACCTCCCCCCCCCCGAAACGGAATAATTTCATTTGGTTGTAAATTTTAGTATTGCTCCTTACTTTCAGTTGAATTTTTTAGATTTAATCTCTGATCGCTTTCAAATAATCCCAGGAAATCCCCCCCTTTCCATGGGAAATCCCTCCCGAAAAATTCCTCCGTGAAAAGTTCCTCTCAAGTAAAGTCCCAGCAGAGAAATTCCCCCTTGGACAACTCCATCCTCGACAAAAATCCCCCGGAAAATTTCTTGCGGACAATTCCGCCAGGAAAATTTTCCTTAGCCTACTTTAATTGAAAAAAGACTTTTTTTATTTATTTTCTTATCGTTTTCAAGTCTTACCGGAAATACCCCCCCCCCCTCTTCATTAATAATTTCCCCTCAATGTAAAATTTCTCTCGCGAAAAGCTCCCCCAATGTAAAATTTTTCTCACGAAAAGCTCCCCAATGGCGACTTTCTCCCAATGACCTGCCCCCCTCCAGAAAAAACACAAAGAATTCCAACTCCGCTCAAAATTTCTCCCTGACAATCCACCTGGAATATCTCCACGGGCAAAATTGAGTCGTCAAAAAGAAAGTAAGACAAATAAAAAAGAATTTCGTATGGGAATTCTGGTAAATTTCCCCCCTTTAAAATATCCCTTGGAAAGTTCACCTCTGGAAAGTTCATTTGAATGGGAAAATTCTCCCTTTGGAAAATCCCTCCTACAGGAGATGCCCCCCGTAAAATGTCTGTATACTTCATAATAACAAATACTATAGTAAACAAGGGGTAAATTTCATAGCTTGCACCCCTTTCCCAGGGACTCTAGGTGTCATGTTATCCTCAGAGGTATTGCTATTGGACCTTTCAACTACACTGAACAAAATATTTGTCTCAAAATTTTGATCGGATGGGGAAAAAATAGCGTGAGAGGGGGGCTAGTTGCCCTCCCATCTATTTGGTCACTTAAAAATGGCACTAAAACTTTGATTTCCGCTCAAATAAGCCCTCCCCGGATCTTCCCTGACCAGTGGTTCGATACGATCACCCCTATGAAAAAAAAGAAAAACAACAAACAAAAAACTAAACAAAACAAAAATAAATAAATAAATAGGCTTCCGTGATCTTTCTTCTGGCAAAAAATAAAATTTCTACATTTTTGCAGATGAGAGCTTGAAACTTCTACAGTAAGGTTCTTTATTAGGCTTAATCAGATGGTACAATTTTCATTAAAATTCCGTTGACGTACCTATTGTTGTCAATATTCCGTTTTTAGAGTTTTGGTTACTATTGGGCCAAGTCGCTTTTTACATACAATTCATTACCACGAACCGTTTGAAAACTGAAATTCCATGCCGATGCCAAAGAGTATTAGATTGAAGAGAAATGTCATTACAGACATTACAAGCACAAATAAAACTATATAAAGGATGTTTAAGAATTATTTGATACCTTTTTTGTGCTGGCGATCTTAATTACTATTTCTTACGTCCTTTGTAACAAAAATAATATTTTATTGTTTTCTTTAGGCTTCTTTTTTATGGTTTTTGTAACATCTAATTTATATCTTGTTTCTAATCGGCATGACCTGAATATAGGCTATGGTTCATGGTGTCATGAACACCATGAACACATTCACATGTGAATATCTAAAATACCTTTTTTTTGTGTGTGTTCATGTGTTCATGGTGTCATGAACACCATGAACACATTCACATGTGAATATCTAAAATACCTTTTTTTTTCTCTCTGGATTTTGTCAGCGTTGACAGTCAAGCTTTTCAATTTAATACAAGGTTTGATGATGACAGGTTAGGTTAAGTTTGGTTGGGATAGCTTAGGTTAGATTTTTAACCCGTTTCTGATGTTTATAACCAAATTTAACTTTATCTAACCTAATATAACATAATATAACATATCCTAAATTTAACTTTTACCATCATAGCTTGCATAAGACTGGAAAAACTTACTAACAATGCTAATATAATCCAAGCAGAGAAAAAAGAATTTCGGTCATTCACCAGATTTTGGACATTCACAGTAAAATCGTTATTATATAAGGAGAGGTTGAAAATTATTGGAAACATGATCAAGACCCTTTTTTTATTTTAGTGCAATCTAATTTATTTAAAGGGTATGTCCTTATTAGAAAACCTGGTATATTAGGATATAGCTGCTATGGCAAACTTGTACACCTTAAAGATTTTTTTATAGTAGCTCACCCCTCCGCTAGAAAAAAAAGTTTTAATGAAATTAGTGATTATATACCATTTAATGTGGCAACATTCTTCTCCCTAGTGTAGATCAGTGGCATCTGCCCTGGCGATGCTCAAATTTTTATATGCATTCATAGAAGATGGCATAAATTTTACGAAAAAAATTTAAAATTTATTTGGCAATGTAGCTCTTCTAAATAACATTCTTTTGCTTTTTTCCATCCCAATAATTAGGATCTTGACTACACGTTTGCGCCACGGTATAGATTTCCGCCAAAAGCCGCCCATGTTTCAGACTAAATGTTTCATATTAAGTGATTGTTTTACTGAGTCTCCACAGATAATTGTAATGGTGATAAAACCTTATAATCAGTGGCGGATCCAGAGGGGCGCCAGTAGTAGAGAGGGGGATCAGACTCCGAAAGGGATTCCATATATGGGCATAGAATACTGACAGAAGTTTACAACATTTCCGGATAAGAAAGGTACTATTTGGTACTTTAAAGCACCTTTTTCGAGGTCAATCAGGGGATGTTTCTAAGTGTATTGACTCCGAACGGGACTCCATATATGGGCATAGAATACTGACAGAAGTTTACAGCATTGCCGGATAAGAAAGGTACTATTTGGCACTTTAAAGCACCTTTTTCAAGGTCAATCAGGGGACGTTTCTAAGTGTATTGACTCTGGAACGAAGTTTGCACATGCGCACTGAATACTAATGGGGCAATGTATTGATCCGATAACAGGAACTGGATCACGTGTCTCTTTCTAGGCCAATCAGGGGATGTTTCTAAATGTATTGATCCGCTAACGGGAAGTGACGCAACTGATATAAGGAAGGATTTTTGCTATAGGTAATTTCGGAGACCGCACTGCCTTTCCGTGACGATAAAAAAAAGTTCAAATAGGGATAAAATCTTTTTAATAGACAGTGATGATGATAACAGTGATGGAAATTCACAAAAATACCAGATATGTCGGTCACATATACAGTGACCGTCATCAGTAGTAAAACTTTTCTACTACTTTCGCTACTGATGACGGTCACTGTATATGTGACCGAAATACATAGTATTTTTGTGAATTTCTATCACTGTTATCATCATCACTGTCTATTAAAAGGATTTTATCCCTATTTGAACTTTTATTTATGATTTTTGCTATACTTGTTATTAGTGTGTGAATAGAATTCAAGGTGTGAGAACAGCTTGACTTTACTCATTAGGATATATTTGTAATAAAGAGTAGAATGTTTACACTATTTGAAGTTGATAGTGGAGTTGGTAGCAATGATACAAGAGCACCAAACATGGTGGTGGAAATCACGAGAGGATCACGGCTTTGTCTGGAATGGGATGAAGTATATGCAAGAAATGTGATATCTTTGAGCAAATTTAAAATGGAGGATCAATTATGCTTTGCTGCAAAATTTGATGTAGCGCATGTGAATAGACTTCAAAGTGCTTTAAGTGCAATAGTGAAGCATATCGAGGACAATAAGCTGTATCGCTAATTGTATATGTGTAATATTATTGTTGTAATTATACAATAAAATTGTTTCGAAATCGAAAATGTCCCTTTCTTTTTGTTAGAATATTCTTGAAGTAGAACGATTCATGGTTAGTCTAGATTCAGCAGTGAGAGTGATCAAAACATTTGATTCAAAATGACGATTTCTCGAGTTATCCCTTCAACGGAAGATATTCTCAGAGGGAACAATTGACAATATAAGGAAAACTGACTCTCCCCCATTGGACTATTGTATGAAACTTTGTCGATGTGACTCAAATGCTTATACTCAATTTATTGATATATTAATTGGAACAAAGCAGAATAATATCGTTGATATACTTTTGAAAACTTTGCCATAGATTCAATGTAGATGGCTCCCCCTTCGAAAGAGGTAACGTCACAGAGTTACTCCTCTCCCCTCCCCCCACTAATTTAATAGACATAGTTCCAGTTCAAACAACTGAAATGACTCCAATGAATTCTCACAGCCCTATTGTTGAACAAAGCGGGGGAGGGGGGGGGGAGGGTGATATACAAGAGGGGGAGGATAACAATACTCAATTTACAATACTTCCAGATTTTCATCAATCAAATTCAATATTAAATACAATAGTCGTCTATACTGCAACCTTTGGGGATTCCTTTAATTCGCTTATGGGTGGGGGAATTTTATATTTGACCCTATAGATATTGTTCATGTATATGTAGATAAAATTTGTGCACTGTTAGAAAACCAGATTCAGTTGTGGGGGGAAAGGACTCTATTAAGGTTTCGGCTGTTTTAAAAATATTTTATTTAAATGAGGGCAAAATTGAGTTGTACGACCATTATGTACACACCGAGATGCTAGTGGTCTATCCCCATTTAGAAAATTATGACACAGTTTTCATGCAATGGATAGACCACATTATTACGCATCTCGAAAATTATAATGAGAACAGAAGTGGGGCAGTGGTTTTATTTATTGAAAATTTAAGTGTTAATATTTTTAAATTGAAAAAAGATTTTATTTTAAGAGGGGGGGGGGGCTGGAGGGCCAAAGGCAACAGTTTTAAAATATAATCCAGATTTAGAGGGTTGTCAAGGTGTTCAATGAATCTGTTTTGAAACAGGTCAAAAATGTTTCATGTACGCTTTCCTCATATCAGCATTCGAGCCTCTAGCACGTGACACTTCAAATAAAAATTTAGAATACTGGGCTGTACATGGGAAGGAGGGCTCTGATTTTTCCCCTGTAGATTTTACTTGCTTAGAGGGAAAATTTACAGTAACGCTAAGATCAATTGATATTTTTGAAAGGGCCAATGCCCATTTAAATATCGGTGTTACTTTGATTCAGTATGAAACTGAATTTGAGGATGGGGATCGTTCTAATAAAAATGGGGTCTTGTTCCCAGTAAGGTGCCCGTCAATTGAATTGGTGAAGCACTGGGTTTTTTTGTTGTATACACTATCTAGTGAACCCAATGCAATTGGCCATTTCAACCCAATTACAGATATCAGTAGAGTTATGGGAGGGGGCAAGAAAATGGGGGTATGTTTCTACTGTCCAACATGCCTTTCTAGATTTCATAGTGATTTAAAGCTAAAGAATCACATGAAGCATTGAAGGCGGCATGGCTACCAATAAGTGGAAACAGGTTCGGGTGACAGGGCCGTTTTAAGTTTTACAAATTTTCCAAATACCCTCCTGCAAAGCAATAAGATCTCTTTAGATAATGAAGCTAGGCTACTGGATGTGAACGATCATCGATTTCCAAATCAAATCAAAGAGCATCAAGCTATAGCGTTTTCCTATGCCCACGCGCAAAGAGACAACACTAACACAATAGAGTTGTTAGAAATAGTCGAGACGTTGGATGAGAACGAGTGCATGATCAAGGCATTAACTAAATTAATTGTCACTGTGAATGGAGCTATTTCTCGTTTGAGAAATACACATTACCCAATGTTGTTGTCTGCAGAGGATCGTCTAGCGATTAAAGATAATAAAATATGCTGGGTATGTAAGGGGGAATTTGAAAAGGGGGCTAAGGGGAAAGGGACTAGGGGGAAAAGAATAGGGAAGGGGAAAGTCAGGGACCATAATCACTTGTGGCAGGAAATATCATCAGGGGGTAGTAATTTTCGAGGTGTAGCATATCAATCGTGCAATGTGAATGTAAGCCAACAGTTTTTTATACCGGTTTTCATTCACAATTCAAATTATGATATAAAATTTATTTTACCGGCTTCGGCACGCATGCAGAGGGAGCGAGGGGAGTAGATAGTCCATGGGTAAACAATTCATTTACCTACAACATTATCCCCAAATCAGCTGAGAAGTTAGTGCTTCTCGAGTCGAAATGGCAGGCGGAGGATAATGGGAATACTTCCTGGAATAAAAACCGGTTTTCAGATTCATTTAGTTTCTTCCCCAAAGCTTTGAGTCAATTAATTCAAGTGCAGAAAAGCGACAATTTTGATAGTTTTCCTCTGCTTAAACAGCGCTTTCCATACAGTGAAATGTATGACCTACTGACCTGTAAGGGCGTATATACATACGACTATTACTGTTCTGGCGCTCAGTTAAGTGAGGAGAAACTACCTCCAATTGATGCTTTCTATAATTCACTCACCAATAGTGAATGCACTGCCGAGGAATATGAATTTGCCGAGAGGGTTTGGGCGAAGGGTAATTGTAAAAATGGGTGGGATTACTGTAGACTGTACTTGGCCACTGACGTTTTAACTCTTTTAGATATTGTCTGTAAGAACACAGACCAAATTTATTCAGAGTTTGGATTAGATATAGGTTATTATTTTTCCACACCACATTTGGTGATGGACTTGATTTTAAAAATTAGTAGGGAGGAAATAGGGTTGATCACTGATGTGGATCAACACCTTTTTTGTAGAAAGACCAATGAGGGGAGGGTATGTTTTTCATAGGGATCGCGTTTTAACAACAGATCCAAGTGGACAAGACACTGGTGTAAAGTCAAATGCAGTTTTCCTTGACATGAACTCATTGTACGCCTCGGCAATGTCTCACTACTCTTTCCCGTGCGGAAACCATAAATGGCTTGAGAATCCTTTTGAGATCCCCGAAATTCGCACCGTCGAGGACAATGGGCCACAAGGATGGTTCTTTGAAATTGACGGGCACATACCATTGTAACTTCACGATTCTGTCAGGGATTTTGTATTCCCTTGCGTCAATCGACCAGTGACCAAGGAATCGCTGATCCCATACAATCGATCATTGGTTGATGATATGGGCATGCACTGGACCCACTCCAAGCAGAAACTGGTTGCAGACCTAGACCCTAAACAGAACATCGTTGTTCACCATGTGCTTTTGCGATGGATGGTGAACAATGGTTTCAAGATCACAAAAACACACAGGGCCCTGCAATTCAGTCAGAAACCCTATTTGAAGACGTTTATCGACACCTTTGTCGGTAAACGCTCTCGGGCAACAAGTAAAGTTGAAAAGGAAATGTACAAGCTCATTTTAAATCCAGCGTTTGGCAAAATGTGTGAAAGCGTACGAAACAGATCCCGTTGTGACGTCGTAACCTGCCCCCAAGAATGTGCACGAATTATAGCCGACCTCAATTTTACAACATTCACGAGCATAGAGCCAAACATGGTTCTTCTACACAGGAAAAAGAGAATGTTGTACTGAACAAGAATATAGCGGGAGGTAGTTCAGTACTGGAAATTTCCAAAAAACTCATGTTGTCGTTTTTTACAATGTGTGCGAGGCACAATGGCCAAGGGAGGGGGAGGTTCAAGTTTATTATGGGGATACAGATTCTCTGCTGTTAAAAGTTAAAACCGGGGATTTATTAAATGATTTAGAAAAAGGGGTGTACATAAGCTTGCGGATGGATTTCACTAACTGGAATGCATCCCTCTACCCCGAGTTGGTGAAACGTCAAGCTCCCAATCTGCTACTAATGTTAAAATCAGAGACGGGGAGTGATTTAATATCCAATGGGTGTTTCCCGGTCCTAAAGTCTATTGTGTAGAAACCTACGACAAAGATGTAAAGCAAACGTGTAAAGGGGTGCCTACAAATTTTGTAAAAAAAATTTCAACATGAGTGTCTACAGAAACTGTGTAGATAGTTTTCTAGTGCCAAGAGCACAAGTGTAAGCAATTTGCTCTCTGCAGTATAAGAACTATAATGTTAGAGTTGAAAAGAATGCCATGTCGTGTATATCTTCAGACCGGGTTGAATGTTTAGACTATCGCAACCAACGTGGTCTGGATAAATTAACCTAACCTAACCTCACCCTTAAAGCAAATTCTGGTAAACATTTTTTTTCTATGGAGACAGCAAATCCATAATTTAACTTAAATGCTCAAATGCAGTACAATCTAACCTAACCTAACCAACCTGATAAACTAACTTAAATGCTCAAATAGTAGTACAACCTAATCTGCTACAGCAGCGACGGCTATTGTGTATAGTTTTTCCACGCGGTCCTCGGGGGGATGGGGGGTCCCACCCACGGCCGGCCTTCGGTCCGCGGCTCCCACCCGTGGCAATCCTTCGGCCCGTCGCTCCCGGGGGTGGAGGGTATTCACATCCTTTAAATTCATAGTGTTCAACTGTGCTGCTATTGTTAGTGTTCGTGTTGTAAGTTGTTTTTTTTTATTTTTTGTGAAAAATGTTGTTCTTAATGTACAAATAGTGCTATTGCTATTCGTGCTATTGTACAAAAATGTGTGTGTACTATTGCTGTTGTACAAATAGTGTGTGCTATTGATGTTCATGCTTTACAAAAAGTGTTTTTGTCAATAAATGAAAAATGTTGTTGTGCAAAAAAAAAAGAAAAAAGTGTTTTTGTTAATAAATAAAAAATGTTGTTGTACAAATAGTTTTTTTGTTAATAAATGCTGTTGTTGTTCTTGTTGAAAAAATAGTGTGTACTATTGTTGCTGTACAGAAAGGTGTTTTTTTTTTGTCAATAAATATTTTTGTTCTTCTTGCTGTACAAAAAAAGTGTTTTTGTTAAAAAATATTGCTGTTCTTGTTGAACAAATAGTGTGTACTATTCATGTTGCTGTACAGAAAAGTGTTTTTGTTAACAAATGCTATTTTTCATGTTGAACAACTAGTGTGTGTGCTATTCATGCTGTAAAAAAAGTGTTGATGTTAATAAATGAATGAAATATTGTTTTTGTTGTTCTTGTACTAGATAGATCTATGGGAAAAGTATTATTCATTCATTGGAAAAGTATGGTTTACAGTTAGTTGTAGTCCGACTATTGTCAACAGCAGTATGTATGAATTTAAAACACCATTAAGATCGTTTCTTTGTGGTACATCAATATCTGGGAAAACAACACTTTTAGCTACAATAATTCAAAATTGTAATAAAGTGTTTTTGGAAAAACCAAAGAAATGTTATTATTGCTATAGTATTTGGCAGGAATCCTACGATCAAATAAAAGCTATTGCCACATCCATGCCAATACAATTCATACGGGGACTTGATGTTTTCAATAGTATTGAACCAAACTCTTGGCTGAATCAATTAGAAAGTTCTCACAGGAAATGCTACAACTGTTTAACGTTCGCTCTCATCATGAAAACATTTCCATAACTCTAGTTCTACACAATCTGTTTCATCAGAGCAAATGTATGAGAACCCTTGCTTTTATTTGCACCATCTATATTATCTAACGAGTTGTTTGTGATTCTAGCTCGCTAATAACTCTCAATAAGCAAATATATCCCGGTGCTCCAAAATTTCTGCCGTCAACGTACACTCAGGCGACAAATAA
Source organism: Artemia sp. Kazakhstan ARC1039 (assembly GCA_029168905.1). NCBI lineage: Eukaryota > Metazoa > Arthropoda > Branchiopoda > Anostraca > Artemiidae > Artemia > Artemia sp. Kazakhstan ARC1039. Next base: position 23,115 of record JAQQPU010007754.1, read on the forward strand.
GCCCTACGGGTACATTTTGCTAGATCTTAATCAGAATACACCCGAGGATCTACGTGTAGTCACAGATATTTTCGACAAAGAAATTACAGTATATCTTCCGGTGAACAGTAAAAAAAAGCTATTAGTTGCCATCATGATACTGAAGAAACTACACAAACAACGGCATTTATTTTCCATTTTAGGCACTTCAAAACCTCCACTTAGGAAGGCCATTCTCAAACATGGTGTTGACAATGATTTCATTAATCTAATATCTGAACTCTGTTTAAATTTAACTGAGGGCAGTGTACACTTGCCAGAAGGTGTTAGACAACAGACAAAGCAACATCGTTCCACTGTAAGTGACTTCGCCTGCAAAAACAAATGAAAAATTTTTAAAAGAAAACATCTCCTTCAAGCGGGCGGTAGCTTTTTCACACTTTTACTGCCAATAATTGCAGGACTTGTAAATAATTTTCTCTAGATGGTTAAACCCTATAAATTAACGCAATTTGAACTTGTCCTCTCACCCGTGGAACATTTTGAAGACAATCTAAGCAAATTCACTAATGATGAAAATATTGCCAATGATGAAAAGCTAGTTTCACTTCAAGATGCATCGTGACGTGTGGACAAACATAGACCTTATCGTGAGAGACCCGTCGTCAAAGATCCCTCTAAACAGGAAACATCTCCTCAAGATTCTGCAGCAGTGCAATCAAAGGAGAAGGAATTGAATTCCATAGTGACATCAATTGGAAATCTATTGCCACTGACCTATCGAGAACAGAGTAAAAGAGTATTATCATATCTCATGTTGGAAAGTGGTGGTGATGATCATAAAGTTCAGTTCATTGTCAGTTTAATATACATTTTAAACTTTAATATACACCCGGATATAACTTAAAACCCTTGCCCTGAGGGTTGTTGGGGAATGTCCTCCTCAAAAACATATTTTCTAACAGGAAATCAACTACGCTGAACAAAATGGCCAAAAAGGACACTAGTCACTCCTTATATGCCCCCAGGGCATAACTTAAAACCCTTGCCCCGAGGGTTGTGGGGGAATGTCCTCCTCAAAAACATATTTTCTATCTCCTCAAAAACGCCAACACCATTTAAAATGAAAAAGATTCAATATTGGAAAATACTAGCAGCAGCAGCTGCAATGATTTTATAACACCGAGGATGGTGGCTAGACAAAAGCAAAGCCGTATTGGTTCACCCTCCAGTGTGCAAAAGGGGAGTGGACATTACACTACGTGTTTGCGTTCAAAATGGATGAAGTTTTAAAACATGTCTATGAAAATATTGGTGAAGCAGGAAGTCTAAATTCCCCCACAACGCTTTCTAAAGTTACCTCTGACATAGATGGCAGCACATTAAAAAAAAACAAAAGAGTATCTAGAAAATGAACCGAGTTACACTCTGCATCGGAATCGCAAGCTTCATGGCAAACAATATCGACAAGCTAAAGCTTTTTCCCTCTGCATGTAATACAAACTGATCTTTTAACTTTAGACGCGATTCAACGGCGTCACAATACACCCTAAAAATATATTCTAGTGGCAATCAGTGTCTTTAGTCGCTATGCCTATGCCATTCCATTGCAATCTAAGAGAGGTGTTGAAGTTGCTCATGCTTTAGAAAGTATTCTTGAACAGGATTGCTATAGAAAAATTCAATCAGATCGCGGTAGCAAATTTGTTAATCCTCATGTGCAAAAGGTTCTATTGAAATATAAAACACTGATCTATCATAGTCACAGCCTGATAAAGGCTGCATTGGCTGAACGATTGATAAGAACGATTCGTCTATTAATTTCAAGATATTGTACGCTGAAAAATACTGTTGCTTTTATTCATGATTTAGATAAAATCATGCAAATATACAACCAACGACCACATCGATCATTGTCCAATGTTAGCCCTCGGGAAGTTCATTGCAGTGAAAATACATTTGATGCTTTTCTAAAGTAATATTCCAGTGAAGAAAAACAAATGTGAAGAAGAAATTCAATGTTGGTGATACTGTTCGAATTAATAGAACCACAAATATTTTTGAAAAGGGGAGTTATTTATGGAGCACTGAACTTTTTAAAGTGTCCAAAATCCTAGACACTACACCCATGACATATCGACTGCGAGACACCAAAGATGATTAGATTCTCGGCGGTTTTTATGAATATGAACTACAAAAAGATATTAAAGAGTCGTACTCGCAGGGGCAAGAGACAGTTGCTTGTTCGCTGGCTAGGATACAACTCTGATTTTGATTCTTGGGTTGTACTTGAAGATATTGACAATGCCCAATGATTTCTATGTGACTTTCACGTCCAATGTTTCTGATCCTCTCTACAATGATTTGGATAGAACAAGTGATTTTTGGACGAAACTCTCTCCCACCATCAAATTCGACGACGATGGAAAGTATGAAGTGACTCTTTTCGACTGTATTCTCAAAAATACATATGATATCCTGAGAAAAGATCGCAAATATGATATAAAAATTAGACCCTATGATTGGCCGCCGCCACTCTCAGGTGATCAAGAACAAATTCAAAAAATTAATTGGATGAATTATCCATATATTGAATTACCCTACGAAGATCTCACCTGTATGAATGATTTATGTCGTTCTATCAATAAAAAAATTTCCGCTCGTAAAAAAGGAGCCTTTCATTTCAACTATTCAAAGGAGAAGGGTAAGATCTACATTAGTTCACCCATTGCCGATGAAAAGGTTATTCTCAATGATAATCTATAAGATGTTCTTGGCTTTAAGCTCATTATAATCAATAGTAAAATTGCTGGAAACACTAATTTTATTTTTGCTGACTACCCGCCTGCCTTCTCTACGGACATTTGTATATTTCTCTATGCTTCATTTGTTGAATCATCCCGGGTTGGCAATAGCAATGTTCCCCTCTTACGAGTTCTTGAACGAAAAACCAATCAAGAACATATTCACCATTACAATATAAAGCATCTTCAGTATATCCCCATAAACACTTCCTATTTGGACCTCTGTCAGTTAACACTACGAACTGAATTAGGTGATACCCTAGCAATAACAAAAGGTTTTGCTGTAATTACATGCCATTTTCGACCCATTCAACAACAAGATGTCTAATAGAAAAGTAGTATTCATTTATCCTGATACTGACTGCTATGTTAATGCTCTTGGTCCAAGACAGCAGGGCAATGGAATGGACTATTACAAAGGTCGCTCATCGATGTCTGGCTATGGTCTTGGCAGTTGGTTTGCTAAGCTGTTTCGCTCTGCACTACCTCTGGCTAGAAAATATATTGTACTGGCTGCGACAGATTTTGCATCCTCTACACTATACGATTGGGGATCTGGCAAGGATTTTAAAAAAAGTGCTCCGGAAAATCTTAGGTCCAGTGCGCGAACCCTTGGCGAACAATTGAAATCATAACAAAGTGGAAAAGGTTTAAAAAGGTCGAGAAACAGTGCATCACTCTTCAGTCTCCACTCAGGTCAGAAACAAAACACATCACCCTTGTCAAATAAAAGAAGGAAAAAGACGACAATAAGCACTAGTAGATGAAGAAGCCCCAGGAAGAGAAATGTTAGATCGAAATTAGATTTCTTTTCCTAAGATGGCATATCTACCGCATAAGGATTCCCAACCTTCAATCACTTCATCTTTAAATCTATTCAATGCAGAAAATGTTGATGTGAGTGTAAAACATGGTTACTATGAACAATTTTATCCACAACAAGCCCTCTCCGATAATATCCACTTTCAAATTTATTCAAATGAAGATTACTTTATGGACATGTCTTCAACATTTATAGATTTACAAATGAAAGTCCGGAAATCAGATAATACATTGCCACTTCTTGCCGATGGAATATCCTATGAAAATTGTACATTACATAATTTATTTCGTCAAATCAGTGTCTACTCTTGTCTGCAAAGTAAATGGAATCCCACTCTACAATCTATCTTTTGATAAATCCTATAGGACATTGGTTGAGTTGACCATGCAAACCCTAGATGATGATTCACAACTATTTGAAAATGGTATAACTGAAGAAATATTTGCTAAAACACATGGTATCATTGTATTGGATTTGCCTGGTACCCGGGATATGAGTATAGTACGAACGGGGAGTGTGCGTTTAGAGTGTACATTTGCCGACCCATTAGCTGAGAGTATTGCACTAATCTCGCTAAATCAATTTGAGACCTATTGGGAAATCATTCCTGAAGGCAGTGTTCTACTAGACTTGGCACCATGAACACCAGTCAAATAATCAATGTATTTAATATGGACCCCTACATGTCCAAATACAGATCCTATTGTCTGCCCTCGGACTTTCTTGGAAAAATTCAAAGTGCCAACAATACAATAATCATTGTTAATAGCAGTCCGTCGACTGTGAATTCTGGTCATTGGTTGTGCATCTTTCAAACTATAAAGACGATTAAATTTTTTGATCCTCTTGGCCTACCCTATACATTCTTCACTCCACACATCAGCAACTATATTGAGAGCAGTGGGAAAACTATTATTCAAAATAGGAAGAGAGTGCAGGATCTGACGACTAAGACATGTGACTTTCATGCACTACTATATTCCGTGTTCAGATGTCACAGCTATACTTACAAGCAGTTTCTCAACATTTATGTAGACAATCCACGTCTGAACGACTTTCTAGTGGAAAATATCCTCTCAGACCTGTATAATATTGATTTTAGTGCCCTACGAGTAATGTGTTTAAAAAATGTATGTGAATTTGTTTATTAATAAATGAAAAATGTATATACACAACAATGTCTTTATTCTTCACTTTAGATTTCTTCTTCTTCGGTGTATAGGCAACTGTCGTGAAACACTAATGCTGGTAGATCATTTGAATTCACTGTATATTGATCTTGATTGACTGCAAAGTCAGGGTCACATTTTCTACAGTATAATGTAACTTCACTCTTGTCATATCTCTTGGTATAGTCAATGATACTATTTGCATTCATGTTGTGAAATTCACGTGTTTCAATCTGTCTATTTGAAGCAATATCACATACAGTCTTTTCAAATGGAGAATCACATTCGGTAACTGCCAAATAAAAATCCCTAGGTTTATAGTCATAATAGGCAGTGTCGTCACAACGATGACGTAGAAACCAAATTGTCTTGTTACCCCAACAGTTGAATCGTAGACCTGATTTTTCCTCCCAAAATAATTTAAATCCACGACGATACCAATCTCGTAGAAATAAACTAAAATCACCTTTGGGGTTCTTTCCAATCATACCGGGGTAAGTATTCTCCCACAGATCACATTTGTCATAGTGGCAATTGGAACATAGATGTTCTCTAGGGTGAGAGTCACAAATCTCTTCAAGACATGAATTACATCCTTTAATTTGTACTGCATATCCTCTATGTAATTTATAAGGATTACATAATTTACACTTTTCGTTATAGTCATCTATAATTGTACAATTCTCACATGATGACCAGCTGCCAAGAGTGTACATGCATAGTGGACATGTATAGAACATTTTTTTGGTTTCCGATGTCAACTCTCTCACAGCTAAAAAGAAAGTGATCCTCGTTCGATAAATTCAGTGAGGGGAATGGGAGAGGAGTGACTCTGTGACGCTACCTCTTTCGAAGGGGAAGCCATCTACATTGAATCTATGGCAATGTTTTCAAAAGTATATCCACGATATCATTCTGCTTTGTTCTAATTAATATATTAGTAAATTGAGTATAAGCATTTGAGTCACATCGACAACGTTTCATACAATAGTCCAATGGGGGACAATCAGTTTTCATTTTATTGTCAAAGTGTTCCCTGTGAGAATATCTTCCTTTGAATAGATAACTCTAGAAAATCATCATCTAGAATCAAACGTTTTTCCATAATCATAAGATTCGATCTAATTCTCTCTTTCTCAAATCTATCCATTTTTTTAGAGTCCTAACACTCTCACAACCAACTTCAGACTAACCAGGATTCTTTTTTTTCTACTCTAAAAAATATACGCTTGCCTACTATAGAAAGAAAAATATCTTCGATTTCAAAACAATTTTATTGTATAATTACAACAATAATATTACACATGTACAATTAGCGATACAGCTTATTGTCTTCGATATGCTTCACTTTTGAACTTAAATCACTTTGAAGTCTATTCACAGGTGCTATGTCAACTTTTGCAGCGAAGCGTAAATGATCCTCTATTTTAAATTTGCTCAAAAATATCACATATCTTGCATATACTAAATCCCATTCCAGACAAAGTCGTGATCCTCTCGTGATTTCCACCGCAATGTTTGGGGCTCTTGTATCATTGCTACCAACTCCACTATCAACTTCTAATAGTGTAAACATTCCACTCATTATTACTCATTATAAATGACCCCCCCCCCTACCCAGGAAAGATCTGAATGCTAATGCTGATTTACACATCGTACTCAACACCGCCAAGAACTCTAAAATGAGAGTTTTCACTTCCTTACTACAAAAATCCAAAATTTGCCATTTTCTGGAGAAGGGACGCTATAAATACATTTTTTGTTTTATTGTTTTTCTCCAAGGGGAGTGGTATCGAACAAATAGTTTGATACGAACCATTCCACTCATAGAGCTATTCAAAGGTGTCAAAATTATATTTATATTATAATATAATATAACACCTATAATTATATTCTAGGTGTCCTATATTTGGATCCTTACAATTTTTGTGCTGGGTTTGAAGGTTCCAAAAGTTTCTTAACATCACCTTTTCAGTAGTTGTATTGGAACTCAACATTATTGTCTTTAGTTCAATCCTACATCAACTCTAGTTTGTATTGTACACAGAGTTACTAAGTGAATTTAACCCTCCACCCCTCTCCCAATGATTTCTGATGCTACTATCATTCTACTTACAGAACAACTGAAGGTCAGGTTTTAACTTAGCTCTGCCAGCCAAGGATTCTATTTTTTATTTAATGGAGATTTTCATGTCTTTGTCCTTCATTAACTACCGTATTTTATCATCATTAGTCTTTATTTTTACCAGACCAGTATTGGTCTTTGACAAAGACCAAAAATAAATTTTAAATGTTTCTTCCTTTTTTAAATTTAAAAAATCCAAAATTATACAGAATTTTAGGAAAGAATATCACCATACATATTATAAAGTCAATCTACATTCATTTGTTTTTTTCCGTAATATTTTTTATGATGGCTATTATTTTCTTTTTTTCGATATTCTGAGGAATCAAAACACATAAATCGAAATAAAGATTGTTTTCACTAAAGTGCCAATTGTGTTCTGGTCCATTCCTGCCCTACTCTGGTCTGCTCTAACATACTATCGTCTGCTCTACTCCTTCTAAAGATGCGCCTGAAATCTTCCGTAAAGCTGAATAAGAGACCGTTTCAACACTCATCTTCTCAAAGACCCTCAAACCCGCCAGACCTACATCGATGAACTGTCTACTCAAATATTGGACCGTCTTTCTAATATTCCTATAACTCCATCTAAAGAGGATATTGATAAACTGGTCAGACTCCTCTATGATTATCAGCGAAGTAGCGATTTCCGCCCAAGGAACCAAAAAGGGTGATAAAAAGCCATGGATAACCAACGAAATTACTTTATTATGTGCTGAGAAATGAAAACAAAATAATTGGTCAGACAGAGAGAGCAGGGACAGATATAAGCAGTTGAAGTGTGCTGTAGAAGAAGCCATCCGTAGAGCCTATCGCACCTACTTTACCAACAAATGAGAACAGTGTGAGTCTGATTTTAAGAAAGGCGACTCACACTTCATGTATAAGAGAGTTCTTGAGCTAACAAGCAAGAAAAGTCTCAGTTCTTGTGTACTTCTAGATAAAAATGGCTCTCAGATACAAAGCACAGAAGGTATCCGATCGAGATGGATGGACCATTTCAAAGAAGAGCTTAATCCTGATATCCTTCCAAACCCCGCTTTCCTGGACCTGTTTCCCGTTACTGTCTCAGACCCCAGCCCACCTCTTCTCCGTTCTTCGGTTAAAGACTCCATCCAAGCTCTGAAGACCAATAATGCCCCTGGCCCTGATGGAATACAGGCAGAACTGCTGAAAGTCCGGTGTGAACCACTTATTGATCTTTTCCACAATATTGTATCCACTGCCTGGCAAGAGGGTCATTTCCCAACTTCTTTGTGCGAAGCCCCAGTTGTTCCGCGACACAAGAAGGGGTCAAAGGTGATATGTGATAATTACCGTCCTATTAGCCTAACAAGTTAAACTGCCAAGATATTCACCCGAATTATACTCCAACGGATCAGAGCCGTACCGTCCTTAGTCGTCCAAGAATACCAAGCCGGTTTTCGCCCTGGAAGATCGACCGTTGACCTAATTTTCACTGTTCACCGAATTTTAGAGTAATATCTGGAATTCGGTCGCGACCTTTATCAGCTCTTCATCGACTGTAAGCAAGCATTTGACCTTATTTGTAGAAATGGCCTATGGCATATCTTCCTCCATTACGGAATCCCACGAAACCTATTAGATCTTATCAAAGATATGTACTCCAAATTTTGGAGTCGCGTCATGACAAGTGAAGGTCTCACTGACAGTTTCCAGACGTCCGCAGGTGTCCTTCAAGGATGCCTCTTGTCTCCAGAGCTGTTCAACCTCTTCCTCACAGTAGTCTTACTCCTGGTGGAAACAACTTGCAGCACACATATAGTGGGTGTTCAGACAGATAAGCCTGCCTACGCCGACGATGTCGATGAAATGGCTGAAACTCCCGAAGATCTACAAGCCATTGCTAACGACGTCCTCAAAGCCACTAGTTCATTTGGAATTGATCATCAATGTATCAAAAACAAAGGCTATGTGCTGCTCACGAAAGCCGTAGGATACAGTTAAGCCAGATCTGAAACTTAATGGAGAGAGTATCCAGTGGGTCGACGAGTTCCCTTGCCTCGGTAGTTTGATCACCAGCACCAATAGTCTATTAAAAGACATTAAAAGACGTCTCGCCCTCGGGAGTTCCAGTTTCAAAGCCCTTGTGCCCATATGGCGAAGCAAGGATTTGTCTCTGCGGCTTAAGACATGACTTTTCGATACCCTGATCATCCCCATCGCAATTTACTCATGTGAAACATGGGCGCTGAAGGTGGATGACAATCGTTGACTCGCAGCATTTGAAACTAAGTGCCTCTGCCGCATCGCCGGGATCACTTACCTTGATAAAATCTCAAATGTCAAACTTCTCGAGTGCCTTAAAATACAACAAACAATTCTGATGAAGATCCAGGTCAAGCAACTTTGATGGCTCAGTCACGTACAACGGATGAGTCATTCCCGTCTCTCGAAAATCACCTTCGAAGGCCAAATTCACGGTTCTCGTCCTCGTGGTCGTCCCCCAAAAATGTGGAAGGAAAACTTTGCACCTCACTGCCTCTCGGACCTTCTTCACCTAGCAGAAGACCGTGAAGCATACAAAAGGCACATCCACGCCATTACGAAGAAAAAGACCCCGAGACGACCTTCAAGGACGGAGGGGACTTAAGTCAAGTAAGTCAAGTCCAGTGTCGTTTGTAAAACTCCATGGCATTTATTATAAGTAACCCAGAATTAGAATAAGATCTCCAAACCTCTGCACTTGCCAGGTATACCATTTGGAGGGGGAGAATTAACCACTAGAGCCTTAAAAATACCTTCCCCATATACATTAAAAATACCACTCATATACGTAATAAAAAAAAACAATAAAAACAAGCGATACGGCTCAATAGTAATCGGAACTTTAAAAAACGGAATTTTGATGTCAATAAATATATCAACAGAATGGGCTTATAATGCTGATTCTAAATATATAAATTTCATTAAGTCTTATGCTTTATTCATATGGAACTGCCGCGTCTACCTGCGAAACTTTGTTCTCTAACACGTTTCTAATGTTTTAGTCTTTTCAAATGTATTTGTAAGAGGCCTAAGGCGATAATTCTAAAAAAAATTGTGATTTTTTATGGGGAAACAGTAAACCTTTGAATAGAAATATGTAAATTACACCACATTTACTCCTTTACATTTTTTGGAAATGCTACGAATTCATGAACGAGAGTGTTTAACTCCATTCTGGAAAAGTTCGCTGAAGTAAACTGATTTATATTTTTATTACGTATATGCGGGGGTTCACCCCTCGTCAATACCTCGCTCTTTATGCTAAAGTTTAAATCTTGTTACAATACTTTAAGAATGACCCCTGAATCACAAAGGGTTTAATTAGAATAAATAGCTCTTATGAAAGTGCTAAAAAAAACGTTTCTAATGTTTCTAATGGGGGGTAAAGCATAGAATATATTAAATACGTAACACAACCTTACCTAGGTACCTTTTCCCCCCTAAACGCCAAAAAACAACAGTATAAATATTGTAAACGCAATGAGAAACCACACTCTGCGATCCGTTTCTCTATTGACAGATACCAATTTGACTAGGTTTCCTTTAGCATTTCTCTATAATGTTACCGTATAATGCATAAGTACCCGTATTGAATATTTTCTATGCTTTACCCCCCAACCACCCCCCCCCCCTAATAAGCAAATATATAGCCCAAATTATAGTTGTTTTATAAACTGGCCTCTATTTCTAGTGTGCAAATTGGTTGTAGCTAACACAGGATGAATACAATTCACATAATAATGGCCAACTGAGGTCAACTGCTGAGACATACGGTGCCCGAGAGTACTCAAATAGAATTGGGAAATCATAAATTTAAATAGAACATTATTGCCATTCTCATCCGTACACACTGAATTATAACTATTATTTCTTTTTTGTCTTTTTTTTAAGTTAAAAAATAAAACCTTTTCATTTAAGTGTGTCTTAGGAAACTAGCAATGCGCTACTTAAGAATAGTTAATATTGTTTAACACTTCCTCTTGGAACATTTCAACATTCTGCATATAGTTCAAAATACTTTTAACGCTAAATTTTTCTGTACTTTTAAGAAAGGTCCTTATTATTAAATTTAAACGACCCTTATGCTTCAGAAATTATTACGTATATAAGGGGTTCGCCCCCTTGTCAATACCTCGTTCTTTACGCTAAAGTTTTTTTTATAGCAATTTCATAAGAGCTATTTATTCTAATTAAACCCTTTGTGATTCGGGGGTCATTCTTAAAATATTGTAAGAAGATTTAAACTTTAGCATAAAGAGCGAGGTATTGACGAGGGGGTGAACCCCCTCATATACGTAATAAAAATATACGAATATAGAATTTCGTTACGTAAGCTAATTCGTAAGTTACGTATATTTATTACTAATAAAAACATTCACAAAATAAAATTTAAAGTTTTAGTGCCGTTTTTAAGGAACCCAAAACAATTGGAGAGCAACTAGGCACCCTTCCTCGCCCTTTTTTTCTCAAATTCGTACTTCAAAATTTTGAGAAAGCCATTTAGCAAAAAAAAGAAAAAGTTAATATGCAAATTTCGTTTTAATTATTCATATACGTTTAGCTAATTTCAAAACCTACATTAATCCAAAAACGTTCAGAAATTAAATTGAAAAAACAAGTTTTTTTATGAGAAAGTAAGGAGCGGCATCAAAACTTAAAACGAACAGAAATTATTCCATATATGAAGGGGGTCGCCTCCTCCCCACCTCGCTCTTTAAGCTGAAATGTTTTAATACTTTTGAAAAAAGCTTCTCTTTTTTCCAATTAAACGAACATAGTGTTTCAGAAATCGTTCCTAGAGAATTGGGAGAAAATTCAAACTTTAGCGTAAAGAGCGAACTTTGAACTTTCACTTTATTCAATATAAACACACAAATAAAACACAACTCCAGGGACTGATCAATGATCCCTAGGGCCTAAAAGCGAGGTGTTGAGAAGGAGGCAACCCCCTTCATATATGGAATAATTTCTGTTCGTTTTTTTAATGTCGTTCCTTACTTCCTATTAAAAAAAACTTGTTTTTTTTTATTTAATCAAGTACAAGCACAAAGTTGTTAGCATTGGTAAAACAGCTAGTTTTTTTACGTGACCTCTTTCGTCAGTAATAATACTTATTGATAACAATGCAATTTTTTTATTGTTACATCATGCAAATTTTGACCAAGAAAACATTTTTAGTCAAAGAATATCCATGGTTAAACCAAAACGTAAAAGCCCCTCTAGCCTCTGTAATCAGTGGTCAAGTCTGTCCTTTTTGTTTATATAAAACACACAAAAACATATAAGAGTCTCGCTTAAAAACGTATAATCATCTTCTTTATCATACATAATTACATGTCAACCTTGTCGGTATTGGTAAAACTGCAAATATAGTTTTTCGTTTCATCACTGAAGAAGGTAAAAGTTGGTCGACTGGAACACCCTCCGCACATGTTACTGTGACTTACATTTTTTTTTTTTTTTACATGATATTGTATTAACAATGTGGAGGTCAAGTGCCCAGCTTTAGTGATTGATTGCACAAATTGGCACAAAACTGTTTACTTCTTTACAATTCGTGACGAAAATAACCCAAAAATGTGAAATGACAGGATTAGAACTGGTATTTTTCTATGCGGTTTAGTCACCTTGACATTTCATTTTCACACATAATACTTTACGGGATTTTATAGGGTTATGCGCAAAATCATAGACAAATCAATTGCCGGATGGTATTTTGCAAGTTTCTTGCGCTTTTTGTAATTTGACTTCGATAAACACTGGCAGATCCAGGGGGCCCTGGGGCCTCTAAAATTTTTCTGGTGCCCTCTTTCCCTGTCCTTTTTTTCACTCTTTTTTTTAGAATAAATTTGTCAATTTGGTCAATTATTGGCGTCTTTGTCACATAGGACCCCCAAGATTTTGCTCATTGGCGCCCTCGTCATATTGACCCCCCCTCAAGATTTTGCCCTAGATCCACCCCTGTCAATAAAAGCGCAAAGTTTAAAAGATGTAGTGACAAGCCTAGCTTGGGTTTCCATTCTATATTTAGTTTTAATCCGATTTTCTATATTATTAATTGATTTTGACTCATCTGCTTCTTTTTAATTTGATATAATTTGATTTAAAATGATACATCTTTGGGAAAAGCCTCATAAAATATTTTCAAAACAATTCAAAAAGATATGCACTGGTCAAATCTAATACTAATGGTCCATTGATTACTTTATGTGTAGTTATCAATCAAACAGTTCGTGGTAACGAACTGTAAGTAAGGAGCGACCCGGCTCAATGGTAACCGAAACCCTAAAAAACGGTATTTTGATACCAATAGATACATCAAAAGAATCATAGTTTAATTCTGATTTCAAATATATAAGTTTCATCAAGTTTAATCTTACCCATCAAAAGTTACGCGCCTGAGAAAATTTGGCTGATTTTCCAAAAAAGGGGGAAAGACCCCCTAAAAGCTATAGAACCTTAATGAAAATCACACCATCATATTCAGCGTATCAGAGAACCCTACTTGCTGTAGAGGTTTCAAGCTTCTATCTACAAAAATGTGGAATTTTCCATTTTTTTGCCAGAAGAAAGATCACGGATACGTGTTTATTTGTTTTTTTTTCAGGGGTAATCGTATTGACCCAGTGGTCCTAGAGTATCGTAGGAGGGCTCATTGGAACGGAAATTAAAAGTTCTAGTGTCCTTTTTAAGTGACCAAAAAAAATGGAGGGCAACTAGGCCCCCTCCAACGCTCATTTTTTTTCTCAAAATCACCCAATTAAAATTTTGAGATAGCCATTTTGTTCAGCATAGTCGAAAATCTAATAAGTACGTCTTTTAGGATGACTTAATCCCCCACGGTTCCCAGAGGAAGGGCTGCAAGTTATGAACTTTGCCCATTGCTTACATATTGTATTGGTTATTGGAAAGTATACAGACATTTTCAGGAAGGATTTTTTCTGGTGGGGGGGCAGGAGGAGGGGGTTACTCGGGAGAATATTTCCGTGGAGGATGTTTCTTTGGGGTAAAGGACATTTCTATGAAGGGGGCGCCGGATTTCCAAGCATTATCTAAAAAACGATCAGAAATTAAATGAAAAAAAACAAGTTTTTTCAACTGCATGTAAGAAGCAACAGTAGAACTTAAAACGAACAGAATTTATTACGTATATGAGGGGGTTCTCCCCCAAGTCAATACCACGCTCTTTACGCTACAGTTTTTTTAGTGCTTTCAAAAGGTCTATCTATTCTAATTAAACGGCCTTTGTGATTCAGAATTTGTGAATTAATTTTTTTTTTAACTTTTAAAATAAAGAGCGTGGTATTGACTAAAGGGAGAACCCCCGTCATATACGTAATAACATATACGTAATAAGAAAAACAATAAAAAAAATAAGCAATGCGGCTCAATAGTAATCGAAACTTTTAAAAACGGAATTTTGAGGTCAATAAATGTATCAAAAGAATGGGCTTATAATGCTGATTCTAAAGATATAAATTTTATTAAGTTTAGTATTACCCATCAAAGGCTACGAGCCTGAGAAAATTTACCCGATTTTTTAAAGAGGGGGGAAATATCCCCTGCAAGTGAAAGAATGTTAATGAAAATCACACCATCAGATTCAGTGTATCAAAAAACCCTATTACATAGGTTTCAAGCTCATATCTGCAAAAATCTGCAACTTTGTATTTTTTGCCAGAAGAAAAATATACGAATATAGAAGTTCGTTACGTAAGTTAATTTGTAAATTACGTCAGAACCAAATTTAGAGACAGCCATTTAGCAAAAGAAAAGTAAAA
>JAQQPU010007755.1:0-16823 GCA_029168905.1 Artemia sp. Kazakhstan ARC1039
AAAGAGGGGACAGGGGAATTGAACCACTTGAATTAGAAAACTTATATGAGAATGCAAGGAAATTTAGTCCATTTGTTCCAGAACGAATTCTATGATAAATTTGAGAAAGATACTTATTGGGAAAGGGGGAAAGGATAGGATTAATCTTATTAAAATTAATATCTGATAGCCTCCATCGGTAAATATCTCTAATTGGGATTGGTCTCCCACTTGGCTGGTCAATATTTATAGCATTTTTGGCTATTTCATCAACCTGATGATTACCACTTATGCCAGAGTGGCTAGGAATGTACTGAAAATAAGTTTTTATGCCACTTGAAGCAAGATTATCAATAATACTGAGACAATGATAAGTGTCAATGTCCAACTTATATTGAGGAGCTGAGGCCAGCAACTCAAGGCTTGATAGAGAGTCGGAATATATGATAATATTATTTGAATTTGCAATCAAAGGTTGGTTTTCCTTAAGGTGTTCTAATGCCATGATTATGGCATTTAACTCAGCAGACATTATAGATAAATTATTATATAATCTCTCGCCCATTGCAATTTTCAGGTGAGGAAGGAAAACACCACTTGCAACCTTCTCATTCATTTTTGACCCATCAACAAATATTTGGAAATGATTTTTATAGGTAATTGTATTAAGTTCTGCAAATTTTTTCTGGACAAAAGAAATGGGGGTTAAATCTTTATTCCACTTTGAGAATTCATTATTTATTATGGGACTTGACCAATTCTATGGGGGGGATCGGGGGAAAGTGGGTGCAATAGACTTTGCTGGTATGGGGAATTTCTTCTGAATATTGGCATACTCATCTGCAATGCCTCTATACATGGCTGGATTTCTTAACCAATTATGTAATGTGTGTGAGCTATTTGATTCAATTTTTGTAAGATGTTTTGTCAAGAGAAACCTACGTCTCTCCCTTATTGTTGTTAATCCACTCTCCATAAGCAGAAACTTGGTGCCTGTGGGTTTCCTAAGACCAAATATGAGACGTATTATATCATTTTGTGTTGTTTCAATTTTTTGCATCTGGGTCTTTGCACATGCACCATAGACGATGAGCCCATAGTCAATATGGGGTCTTATATGTGATTTATAAAACTGGAGTAAGGTTTTCTCCTTACAGCCCAGGGTGTGGAAAGAAGTCTTTTTTAGTATATTTGTTTTTCTATAGCATTTTTTTATTGTGTTTGAAATGTGGAGGTGGAAATTAAGTTTTTGGTCAAGCATGAGACCTAGGTAATTAATATGATTATCTTCTGGAATAGTTGTTTTATTTAGAGTTAGTTTTGCATTAACATGGTTTCGCTTCCTGTGAAATTGGATTATTTTTGACTTGGTGGGTGCAATGGGTAAATCTGAATGCTGAGAGAATTTTTCAAACTGGAAAAGTGACTTTTGCAGATTTGACTGTGCTATCTGAAAGGTGTTGCCAGATGACCATAGCACCAGATCATTAGCATATTGTAGATTCGTGTGGGGTAGGTTCATGTCCCAGAGAAACAGGGCAAATAGGAGGCAACTGAGGACTGCTCCCTGAGGTAGGCCTTTGGTTATTGTCTTTTGGGGTGAAGAGGCTGAACCAACACAAACGATGAAACTTCGCACTTCTATGAAGGATTTAATAAAAGATACTAGCTTAGGGGGTACTCCAAGGTTTGCAAGTTTGTTTAAAAGGATTTGGTGGTTCACATTGTCATATGCCCCTTCAAAATCTAGGAAAGCTGCAACTAGGACATTATTTTTTGAGAAAGATTCATTTATTACATTTGTGAGCAAAATGAAAGCATCTGTTGAGGAGTGGTGTTTCCTGAATCCAGTTTGAGTGTGAGGGATCATATTATTTTTTTCAACAAACCAGAGGAGTCTGTGATAGATCATTTGCTCCATTATTTTCCCCATCACAGGAGTAATCATTATGGGCCTATAAGACTCAGGTTTATCTTTTGGTTTATTTTTCTTTAGGATTGGTAGGAGGGACGAACATTTCCATATATTGGGGAACCTAGAAGATGCCCAAGCGTGATTATAACAATTTAGCAGTTCTTGTTTGTATGAAGGTGTGAGATTCTTTATCCATGTAGGGTGTATATTGTCATAGCTGCCGCTAGTTTTGGTCCTAATATGATGTATTGCATTATTCAATTCCTGGATTGAAAATGGATTAGTTATGTACTCGGATCCTGGGCGTGGTTGGTAACTTGGGTTCATAGGAATTGTGGACAGTTTGCTTTGATTATTTGATGTTAGCTTATTAACAAAAAAAGTTGCAAATAGGTTAGCTTTTTCATTATCATTGTCATAATGGGTATTATTATGTATAAGCTCATACAGGAGTGGGTTGGGGGAAGTCTTTTCCCCACAGATGTGGCTTATCACTTTATGTATAATTGGCTCATGTGTTTCTCTGGAGAGATTATTTGCAAAATTATTCCAGTATTCATATTTAGCATCTATTATAGTCCTTTTTAGATTAGATTCTGCTTGTAATTTTTTTAAATATGTAGTAGGTGATGGTTTTTTTATGAATTCTGTCCTAGCTGCCGTCTTTATCCTCCATTTATTTAGGCACTCATTTGTCCACCATGCTTTAGGAATTTGTTTAGGGAATGTTTTCTTAGGTGTTGTCCTGGGGATAGCATGATTAGCTGTATTTATTAGTAAAGATGTCAAGGCTTCAGCATGTGTGTCAACTGATGTGTTAGAAATGCATGAACTTTGGGTGAAATTGTAATTTCATCATTTAGCTTATTATGGAACATAGACGAATTTGCTTTAGTGTTGATATATTTGGTTTATAGGACTATAGGACTGGAGATAAAGTTTCAGCAGGTTCATTTAGGGAGCAAACTATAGCAAAGTGGTCAGTAAATAGACTATCAATTTTATTTATGTAAATTTTGTTCAAAAAATTTAGTGACACAATTTGTAGGTCAATTGTGGAGAATCTGCCACTTTTGGGGTTGAAATATGTATTCAGGTTTGGAGGGGTAGCAACAGCTAATTCATTATTATTTGAAGTCATATGCTCAATGAATTTACCAGCTTTATTTGCTGGTTTATTCCCCCACAAAAGGCTGTGGGCATTGAAATCTCCACAAATAATGATATTTTTTAACATATTAGAATTATTTATATAATTAAAGAAATCCTTGGCATCTGTAGTTTGGCCATTAGGGTTATAAAAGCTTATTATGTAGGTCTTTAAATTATTCAGCCAAACACTGATACCAATTACATCAACATCATTTGCAAAATCTGGAATATTGATGCCACAAAATTTTATATTATTTTAACTAATAAAGCTACCCCACCTCCTTTTCTCTCTGAAGATCTATCCTTTCTGAGGATAGTATATCCCAGACTTAATTTGTTGATTTTGGGTTAAATGAGTTTCCTGGAGGCAAGCAATATTAATGGAATTATTATTCATAAAAGATATTAGTTCATTTAGCTTATTTTCTGTGAGTGATCTTACATTCCATTGGAGTATTGATATATGTTGTGTTGTTGATTTATTCTTCATATGACTGTGTATCAATGTTCAGCTTTGTTAAAAGTAAAGCAAGATCTTTTTTTGCTTGAATGAGCATATCATCTGGGATGTAGATTTTTGCCAATTCTGCAATGATTTTTGTTTTCTGTAGTTGATGTATGTTCATGGCCTGAACTGCATTACAGTTTAGAATGAATAAGCATGTATTTGGGGATTGCATTTTTGGTTGTGCATCCTGTTTGTCGGTTAGGGGATTGATTCCTGGTAGTGTTTCTGGTTTGTTTCTTCTTGGGAGGTGGGGGGCAGGCTGACCTCATCTCACCGGACAAGGAGGCTTGTTGGCATGGTGATTCCTTCTGATAGGGATTTGAGCTAGGGGGCTTAGAAGATGGTGTTTTATAAGGGGTGCTTGATGCATTGGGGGCGTTTGACTTGGGGGTTTTGGTTGGTTTCAATACAGGCTTTATTTGGTATTGTTGGGCAGCATTTGCTTCCATTGTTGCAAAGGGGTATGGGATGGCCTTCTCTCTTGATATTTGGAGTGTTAGAGCTCTTTTCTTGTATGCAGGGTAATGATTTAATACTTCTTGTATGCATAATGATTTATTTGTAGATTCATGTGGGCCTTTGCAATTGATGCATGTAGGCTGAGTGTTGTTGCAAGTTGTCAGCTCTTTAGGATGGAAAGCTTTACAATTACTACATTCGGAGAATTTCATTGCAATTGTTTGTCGTGTGTCCCAGTTTGTGACACTTCTGACACTGGATAGGCTTAGGTTTGTATTCCTTGTGTGGTTTGATTTGCCCAAATAGGAATAATTTTTCTGGGATATTAATTTTTTCCTTCAGTGTGAATAAGAAGGATCTACTAGTTTTTAGGCCATTAGAGTTAGGTTTGCCAAGTTGGGTAACATCCTCAACTGGGATTGTGTTTCCAGCCCTATCTGAGAGGCCTTTTTTTAACTCCTGAGTGGATATCTCTGGGGGAACATTATAAACTACTATTTTTGTTGGTGATTGTTTTGGGTTCCAATTAGATGCAATAATTGGGGTATTCAGAAGGGATTTTAGGTTAATTATTGTATCTGCTGAATTCTGATCTTCTACAGCTATTAGCAGAGATCCATCACGGTTAATATTAAGAGAGAACATTGATTTTAGCAATTTAAAAATTGCAACTCTTATTGCAGTGATCATTTTTATTTCAAAGGGGGTAGTAGGAGTAATTTTAAGGTAAATTGCTAAGTTTTTGGAGGGAGGATCTTGGGCAGGGAGAGGGGAAATGCTTCTGATTGGGGAGATTTTTTTCCGTTTTTTAGAGCTTCTAGAGAGGACCTCTTGAAACCCATTATCATCATTTATGGTTACATTAGCCCCTACACTTATCATTGTCCTATTCTCCGAATTGGAGCTATCACTTGAACTTTGAGATAGTGTGCTTGACCAGCCAAGATGGGTATCTTTCACTATGGCACTTTCACTGGAATTTGATTTGGGATCTTGTGGGACTTTTTTTTTGGAGGACTTCTAAACATTGCCTATTGGAAAAAGCTTTAAACAAAAAAAAACACTAAAACAAGAAGGGAAAATAGAATGATATCAAACCGTCTGTACTATACTATGGGGAGGAGAAACACCAAAGTATAGCCCTGAGGATGAGTTGAGCAGGATTGGTTTGGTACAACTGCTGATTAGAAGCGATAATAATTCACAAGAAAATATATTTTAATTTTCTTATAAGCTTGCTGTTGCTGCGATTGAAATGAGATTGAATGACGATCTTCTGGTTAAAACTACTCTTCTTCTTCTTCTATTTAACAGCAGGCGGGCTTTTCACTAATACTATTTAGCCCTTTTCCTTTTGCTTCACTCTGTGGGCTACAGAGCTACTGGCTTGATTGCCTCTTATTTATTAGATATTTTCAGATATCTTTCAGTAGATCTTTCGACTCTAGGAGTTCAAATATAAGATGATAGATGTCGATTTCTAAGCTCTGTGTGCAGGTATAGTTGGCTAGGCTCTTGGCTGATAGTAAGATTTTGTGGTGTTTGAAGCATTTTAACAGTTTACAAAGCAAGGTATGTTGTGCAGACGTCAGCATATTACATTCAAATAGGCAATGGTCAATTGTTTCATTATTCATATTGCAGTACCTGCAAAGAGGGGACAGGGGAACTGAACCACTTGAATTAGGAAACTTATACGAGAATGCAAGAAAATTTAGTCCATTTGTTCCAGAACGAATTCTATGATAAATTTTAGAAAAATACTTATTGGGAAAGGGGGAAAGGATAGGATTATTCTTATTAAAATTAATATCTGATAGTCTCCATCGGTAAATATCTCTAATGGGGATTGGTCTCCCACTTGGCTGGTCAATATTTATAGCATTTTTTGCTATTTCATCAATCTGATTATTACCAATTATACCAGAGTGGCTAGGAATATACTGAAAATAAGTTCTTATGCCACTTGAAGCAAGATTATCTATAATACTGAGATAATGACAAGTGTCAATGTCCAACTTATACTGAGGAGCTGAGGCCAGCAACTCAAGACTTGATAAAGAGTCGGAATATACTATAATATTACTTGAATTAGCAATCAAAGGTTGGTTTTCCATAAAGTGTTCTAATGCCACGATTATGGCATTAAACTCAGCAGACATTATAGATACATTATTATATAATCTCTCGCCCATTGCAATTTTCAGGTGAGGAAACACCTTTGGTCCTCAGTTTTATAGATTATGAGCAAGCGTTCGATTCTGTTGATAGAGGAGCTTTAGTAAAGGTTTTATCCTTGTATGGTATACCAGACAAATACATTAAAGTGATTAGCGCTATGTACGAGAATAACACTGCTGCGGTTAAGGTAGGAAATGAGGTTAGCAGCTGGTTTTGTATTAAATCAGGAGTTAAGCAGGGTTGTGTTCTATCCCCCTTTATATGGATTATTTTGATGGACTTTGTTTTAAGGAGCACAGGAAAGGCAATGGGAGACCACGGAATCAAATGGGGAGGAAAAAGTCTCCTGGACTTGGATTATGCTGATGATTTAAGCATCCTAGATGAAAGTGTGAGCAAAATGAATGAAGTTTTAGAGGTTTTGCGAGTTCAGGGTGCTAGTATTGGTTTGAAAATTAATGTTAGGAAGACCAAGTCACTAAGGCTAGGAATAAGTGAAGATGAAAAGGTGACGTTGGGTAATGAAAAGATTGATCAGGTGGGCAGTTTCACTTACCTTGGTAGTATTATTAGTAAAGATGGTGGGAGCAGTGAAGATGTTAAAAATAGAATAGCCAAGGCTCAGGGTGTTTTTTCACAGTTAAAAAAAGTCTGGAAGAATAGGAAGATAAGTCTGCAAACCAAGATTAGAATCTTAGAAGCTACAGTGATGACAGTGGTCAAATATGGCTCTGAAGCATGGACGCTCCGAAAAGCGGATGAAGATTTGCTAGATGTTTTCCAGAGAAATTGCTTAAGGATTGTTCTGGGTACCCGGCTGACTGACCGTATTTCAAACAATAGGCTATACGAAAAATGTGGTTCAATACCGCTTTCTAGGTCTATAATGAAAGAAAGGTTGAGGTGGTTAGGGCATGTTGTTCGGATGAAGGATGACAGATTGCCGAAGATTTTTCTTTTCGGCCAACCATCTAGGGCTAAACGGAAAGCAGGTCGTCCCCGTCTGGGTTGGGAGGACGTCATAAAGAAAGATTTAAAGGAAATGGGAACTTCGTGGGCGGGTGTAAAAAGGGAGGCTTTGAATAGGTTGGGGTGGAGGAGGAGCGTGCGTAGCTGTGTTGGCCTCAGGCGGCTTGGTGCTGCGATGAGTTGTTAGTAGTAGTAGTAGTAAGGAAAGCACCACTTGCTACCTTCTCATTCATTTTTGACCCATCAACAAATATTTGGAAGTGGTTTTTATAAGTAATTGTATTAAGTTCAGCAAATTTTTTCTGGACAAAAGCAATGGGGGTTAAATCTTTATTCCACTTTGAGAAATCAGTATTTATTATGGGAATTGACCAATTCCATGGAGGGTATTGGGGAAAGTAGGTGCAATAGACTTTGCCGGAACAGGGAACTTCTTCTGAATATTGGCATACTCATCTGCAATGTCTCTATACATAGCTGGCTTTCTTAACCAATTATGTAGGGTGTGTGAGCTATTTGATTCAATTTTTGTAAGATGTTGTGTCAAGAGAAAGCTACTCTCTAAGAAAGGAAACTTTTCACTTCTACTTCTTCTTTAGTCATAAACATATAAATGCTAGCCGCTTTAGGCCTATTCTGGCTCCAAAAAATGTACAAATGTACTTTATGGCATCCTCGTCATGTTTCCCATTATCACAGCCACTTAAGATAAGATAATTACAGAAATAAGGGATAAAAGATTGGATGAATGACCAAAAAAAAAAATTAACATCTAGGTTTTGGTGTTAAGGATTGTCTTTGCCTATAATTTTTTGCCTTTTACCTTTAATTTGTAAATTTTTTTGAATTGAAAATCAAGTATTTTGCAGTAGACATCAAGACATGGGTAATTGTAGAAAACACCAAGACAGATAGTCCGAGTAATTGAGACGGAAATCTGGGATAAGCACTTTTTAGGATTGTATAAAAACAATGCTATTTCATCACCCTAATTTAACTTCTTAAAAAAAATAACTTTTTAGATTTTGGTATTAACGTTTTTTTTGCTTTTTTGCTTTTTTTAGTTTTTTTTTTTTTTTTTTTTTGGATTTTTGTGTTTGGTTGATGGATTGAGAAGGACAAGGTTAAACATGATGAATGCTGAGAATTGATGAGTTGAAAACGAGTAAGGGTGGTATAGTCACTTTTTAGTGATTTTTATTATTAATTATTTTAGGTTTTGTAAATTTTCGTTGTTTCTTCCACCCTGGACTAAAAACTGGGTATTATTAAAAAATTTCTTGTTCCTGATATTACTGTAAAACTGGAAGTACTACACAGAAAGCTTTCAAATACCACTTGTATCCGTTTTTCTCCACACCACCACCTTATCAGTTTTTTTTCAGTTGTGTTATTTTTCCTTTTTTTGTTTGTTTGTTTTTCTCTCTTTGGTTACTCCACATAGTATTGTAAAGAATGAGTAAAAACCAATTAATGATAACAATAAAGACAGCTTGCATCCATATTTCTCTAGGTTACTGCTTTATTGACTCTGCAAGTTGTGAGTTTTTTTTTTCTCTTCTTCTTTTCCCCCTCTTTTTATGTTTTTCTCTTTTGTTTTAGTGTCTTTTATATTTTATGTGTTACTCTGTAACTGGTTCCCTTTGATTTCTATATTAATTAGCATTGTATTTTTATGTGTTTTTCTTTGTGTTACTCCATGTATTATACCTTTGTATAGTGTGGGTCAAAAACAAATAATAATAATAAAATAAGTATTTTCAATTTAAAATTAAGATTATTTTCTTAGATTCCATAAATGCGAAGCTATTGCTAAGAAAGTTCAAACAGAACACAAATATCCCAGCAAAACACCAAACAGGTGATAAAGGAACAGGTTTTTGCTTAGAAATTTTCTCATAAAAAGTATACATGAACATCAGCTCAGATTGCCCCAAGTTAAAATTTAAGGTATTTTTGAGGTGATATATTTATTTACCTTCATCTCCATTGAATGTTTCTTTCAACCATGCAGCAAAATCAGAACATTCTTTCTTCAAACAAGAAAAGATGCAGCTAGCAAGCAAACACAGACTTGATGACTCCAATTGATGAATGTTCCACCAATATATATAAGGGATCTGTCCAACCAATGCAATAGTTTTGTCCTCTTCCATATTGATTATGTTCTGCACAGAAAATAAATTAATAATAGGATTGCATATTTGTTTCAATTTTATAATACAAAATTATGGTTTGTGACCACTGCTTTTAATCCTTAGTTGCTAAAGATGACAATATAATTCCCATTTTCTTTGGGCAATTCACAATGAAAAAAAATTGGTAAGAGTTTATATGTTCTGTTCTCAACCAAAGACAAGTGGTTCAAGTGGTACCTGGAATAAAAAACATTCAAACAATGTCTATTATTGAATTTTCGAAGTCGTTTTCAATTTAACTGCATCCCAGCCTCTTCTTAGCCTTGATTTTTGAAGTTGACTAAACAAAACTCTTGTACAATAAATTTGGAATACAAAACATTCAAACAATATCTATTACTGGATTTTCTAAGTTGCTTCCAATTTAACTGCATTCCAGGCCTGATCTTATTCCTCCAACTGCAGTTAATGAAAGAATGCAATTAAACTGTAACTAATCCTAATGAACCAATAAATGCAAATTTTCTGAGTGTAATGAAGCAAAAGTTTTGTTGTAATAGTGTTTGGTCTAGAACAGGTCATAAACTCCAATGTTTCCAAAAGGATGTTTTGCTCTAGGCTGCCCAAAAATAGTCATGCGTTGGAAAAAAATGGTCCTAACCGTTCAGGTTTATTCTAGGAAAACAAATCTGAAAAAAAGCTTGGACTTGACAATAGAAACTTATGAAAAAGCAGCAAGTCTTTATAAAGAAAATCAGCACAAACATATAAAGTACAGGTGATGTTATCAAACAAAGTCAACTTTGTCTAGCAACAATTTCTTGTTCACATTTAGCACTAGCCTTCATAAAGAAAATAACAATATCTTTGAACATATTCACAAAACTTATTCTCTTTAATTCATTTCAGTGATCAGCTGCCTCTACAGCCATGCTTAGAAAACGGGTTCAAAATACCCCCCTTCCAACTAAAGAAATCCTAAAAAGATCTTTGGTTTGAGTTCTTAAGCCCAGTGGCTTAACAATACATGCTCCAAACCAAAGGAAAAATACATCAGCCCATTTTTGGGTAGCTAAACTAATTTGTTTCAACCTAATTTTCTGGCGCATTAGGATTCTCTTGGTTTAGGCAGGGGCATCATGTACAAGGGAGAGGGGGAATAAACCCACCCCTAGTAATTTTACCCAGTTGGTAAAATAGTGGTGCAAAGCATCACTATTTTACTGGCCTAATTGTTTTATTAGGTAAATGGGCTGATGGAAATGCATGATCTAAAATCAATAAGAGAAGATCAGTCTCACCTGGTATAAAACAAAAAATCAAGAAATTTTAATAGCAATATTATTTAAATCAGTCAGACCATTTTATTTTGTTCGAGAATGTCTCTTTGATTTCTAGGGATCGGGGTTTAAAGAAAAATTTTCGTGAAATTCTTGAAATAAAGAAAATTTTATTCAAGAATATTGCTTTGAATCGTGATACAGGTGAATATGGGCTGGACTCTATCTATGATAATTTATTAAAATCTGACAGAGTAAAGTTCAATTCACCCAATGTAGTTGACCTTTGTCCAAATGTTATATCATTGAACGCTAATGAACCGAATCCAAGAAGGTCAAAGAGAATAGCTTCCGCCTTTGCTTTGAAAAGAATTAGAGATTCAAACAATATGTAGTGTTATTTGATTTAGTATATAAACTTTTGTTTTAAATTGTTTTATTTTAGTTTTACTACTGATGATGGTCACTGTATATGTGACCAAAATATCTGGTATTTTTGTGAATTTCTATTACATCACTGTCTATTAAAAGGATTTTATCCCTATTTGAACTTTTATTTATCAGTCAGTAAAATCCACTGCCCCCCCTCTCCCCACCACTAATCATTTTGGTTAGTGACACCTCTGGGTTCTGGACCTGTATAAGGAAATTTCAAGCCAATTGGTGACAAAAGTCTTTATCAGCTATTTTGGCTTGGCCAATGAGCATACCAATTTTTTTTGCTGCCTTGGAGTCTTCCTGGCTTCATGAACAATCTCTAGAAAAGTAGACTTTGAGTTTTTTTCTATTACTTGGCTACTTAGAATGAGAACATGCAACTCAAAGCATGTTTTTCAAATCTGCCAGTGACTTTTATTTGCAAATTTATTTTGAGACCTTAAAGTGGCACCTTATCCCTTATTATTTGCCAATAGAAAATAGTCAAATAGTAGTTTTCACCTGAAAACTACTTTTAAAAGTCATAAAAACTTACTTATATCAGAAATAAAAGGATACTGCTTCACTTAACCTCCACCCCCTTCCACCTAATGGATAAATATATAGCATACTATAAATATTAACACTATTTTTTAGAATAGGGTAACTCTTCCTTTTTGTGGCTGATTGATTAGTGTTTGCATAAAAAGAAACAAGAGAAGAGTTATACTGTTGAAAAGCAAAGTTTGAGTACATACGAGGCATGTTTTTTAAGTAAGTACCGTTTTGTGATTCTGCTGCTGCAGCGCTACGGTTGGCATTCTGTGCATGCACGCTGGTTATCTACATCTCTTGTCTACGCACTGACGCCATTACAGTCTGATTCTTCATTGTATACGTTGTTTACTGAGTGTTTAAGATGCCTCCAACAATCGTGAGTCCTGCCAAATCTGAAGTATGGGCTGTTATTCAATTTCTTAGTGCTAAAGGCGTAAAACCGATCGATATTCGTCGTGAGATCTGTCAAGTTTACGGACAAAACATTATGAGTGATGGAATGGTAAGGAAATGGGTGAGAGCATTTAAAGATGGCCACACAAATGTTGACGGATTTTCACAAAACCCAATGTTTAGGCAGTGCATTGACTTTCCTTGAGCAGTACCACAATGAAGGTGAAGATTTTTTAGACCAAATTGTTACTGGTGACGAAACATGGGTGGCTGTCATGCCAGAATCAAAACAACAATCCATGGAATGGCAACATTCATCATCACCCATCACCATCACAAAGTCAAAACAGTTGTGATACAGTGGTTAACAAGTCAGGCGGCAGAATTTTATGAGGAGGGTATTCAAAAACCGGTGCCACGTTATGACAAGTGCCTCAATATTCACGGAAATTATGTAGAAAAGTAGATTAAGGTACAAGCTTTCATGTAAAAATAAAATTATTGCAATATCTTTGCATGTCTTTTTTTAATTCAAAAATGGTACTTACTTAAAAAACATGCCTTGTAGATTAGATTGTATTTTTATCCAATCGGGGGGGGGGGGGGGGGGGGGGTAAAGTGAAACAAATAATTTTGGAAATAAAAAAGTATTTATGGTAAAATACTAGATTAGGGACTTTGGTTGATCTTAGAAAACTGTCAAGTTTGGTCAATGAAACTCTCAGGAATGGGTTCAGAGTTTTCAGGATTTCCCAAGAAGGTTTTATAAGTGCCCTTGTCCACTTCTTTCTCCTCCAAGGGTACTGACCTTTGATATAATTTTACAATCTTTGTGTTACAAAAGTCAGGCCTTAAGATATAGATCTATTGCTCAAACAAGGCCCAAGAAAAGTGTTTTGGGGCCTATACCTTTGCTTAATCCTGATTTGTAAGGTTTTAGAGGTTATTGAATCCATTTTTTAAATTTAGAAAAAAAACTGATATGCCTTGAAGTTTTACTGAAATAATAGGAATTGTATTTTCTAAGACATTTACTAAGACTGGTGAAGAAATATGTTATGACAAGCTAAGCATTTTGTTTATTATGGTTTTCTTTTTTGTTGTTGTAAAATTAAGTTAGAAGATGGCTGTGTATTTTCATTGGCAATATTTTCAGCACTAAAGTATGCCACCAGGCATGTGTGCTGTTTGTGACATTTATTTATGTATGTGTTGTAAATAAAAATATTATACTCAACTACTCTACTCTGTATTTTATGAACCCAAGCCAATCAAAAAGAGGTTATTGAATCTATTTTTTCAATTTAGAAAAAAAACCTGATATGTCTTGGAGTTTTACTGAAATAATAGGAACTGTATTTTCTAAGACATTTTCTAATACTGGTGAAGAAATATCTTATAACAAGCTAAGCATTTTGTTTATTATGGTTTTCTTTTTTGTTGCTGTAAAATTTAGTTAAGAGATGGCTATGTATTTTCGTTGGCAATATTTTCAGCACTAAAGTATGCCACCAGGCAAGTGTGCTGTTCTGTGACATTTATTTATGTATATGTAGTAAATAAAAATATTCTAATCTACTACTCTACTCTGTATTTTACTAACCAGAGGCAATCAAAAAGAGATTGAAAACCTAAAATTAACATAAAATGTTTCTCATCAAAATTTAGATACATGTATATTTATCATGTGTAGCCTACTATTTTCTAAGCCTAGAAATAAGGAAAGGGTAAAGATAGTAGCTTGGCAATACCTTCAGTGGTTATACTTTAGGCCCTGAATTCATTCCTGAAAGTTTCATTCACCCAACTGAACTACTTTCCAAGGTAGCAAGAAGTTCCCTTAACTATAACTTAACTGTATTTGTAATTGTTTGAAGGTAGTTCTCAGAATTTCCAGTAACCATTTTCTAATAGAGAACAAGTTCTCACTCTAAGGGACCCTTTAAGCACCTAAATTAAATTTAAAGTGAAGCAATTTGTATATTAAAAAAAAAAACATACAAATATGAACTCAGTGGTGTGTTTGACTTCAACCTAGCTAAGTGATTGAAAAAAACTCAAAATTTACCCTAAAGCTTTCAAACCAATTGATGACTAGGCCTATTTCCGAGCTTTTGACTTTTTTGTCCTGATTCTTATATTATTGCAACTTAGTAGCTAAAAACTTTTGTTAGCTGACAGTTCTGCTAGCCTAACACTTTCCTAACCAAAACTGTTGTCTAGAAGTTTGATGGCAGAAAATTCTTATATCTGGCCCATTAAGGGAGAGTCTGGTACAAAATTGCTATAGTAGAGAGTTACAGCTCTTCTTAAGGAAATGCTTTAATAAAACAAAAGTAGTACCACTAGATTCCTTATGTTACATTATTTCCCAACATCATGATTGGTTTTCTGACAATGCATGGTTCTGGCTTAGTGGTTGGTGTCCATCACTTTATTTTGTAACCTACCCCCTAACAGTCAAACATATGGCCAAATTATACATTGGCAATGAATTTTTCCATTGCTTAATGCAGTTGATGTTGATTATTTATTGTCAAATTAATTTGTAGAAAAGAGTCACTTATGGAAAATTTGTTGTAGCCTATATATACCATCCAGGGTGTATATTTGGCAATTAGAGGGAGAGGGTAAAATACAGGGATGCACTTTTTTACATGATCTAACTAAGCATTTTCTAATCTTCTAAAGTAGTTTTCTGTATTTTATAATATTTCCTTCAAAAGGGGCCAACCACTAAACTAGTACACAATACACAACACTACTCCCCTGCCTCAATAGTTCCATATATAGCATTAGGAAAATATAAACTAAAAGAAAACACTAAAACAATGAAATCCTTACTTTACAATATGCAGCATATTCATACTAATCAGACTATCATGTTTTTTTCTTTTATTATTCATAACTTTAACTCCTTTGAGTACACAGTATAGGCCTATAGGCTACATTTTTTTTTATCTAATATTCAATCAGTCACTTAGGCTAAATTTGGGTGAATTTCTAGGTGGTGCTACAATTTAGCTAGGATGAAAGTAAAAACATCATTTGATGCCTTTTTTTATGCTCTTTCATAATTCAATAATTGCTTCTGGGGCTAATTGCATCTTGAGCCCTTAAAGGGGCCCCAAAGGTATTTTATATGAATTACAAAAGAGCATAAAAAAACATCAAATGATGTTTTCTCTTTCATCCTAGCTAAGTTATATGGCCCACTGCAAATTTACCATGAACTTCACCCCCATCCCCCTAACATGCAAATATATACCCTGAATTGGAATATACCCTGAACTGTTGATGGCAAAGTTTCAAATTGCAAAATTCAGTACTATTTTTGTTAACACCTAATAAATGAGGTTTGAATTGTTATATATAAGTATTCCTGGAATATATTACTCTTGAACAACTTATATATAAACTAGTGATATGTTTTTAAGCTATAAATTTAGGTCTGGTCCCCATCATAAAGAGACATGTTAAAAAAACAATTCTCACTTCATAGTATGCATAATAATCCTAGTTAACATATTTTCCTCTGGGAGCACCTTTATCATTGCTATTTTCACTATTTTATAATTATTCTTAACAAAATTGTGAAAAACAAATATATTTGATTACATTTTTCTGTTTTCAATTATCCTATATAGGGAACATAAACAGCATCACTGCCATCTACCAAAACAATACAAATAGGCTAATAATAATAAATATTAGAATAATTGTTAGGTTAGGTTAGATTAGCTAGATGGCTGTAGGGTGTTTGTTGTATAAACAATTTTCAAGACTTTAAGAAAGGACAAAATATTGAAAAATGTGATTGAAAAAATGGAAAACCAAGAAAATAGTGAGGATAAAGGTGCTCCTGGAGGAAAATATGTTAACTAGGATAATTTTGCCCATTATGAAGTAAGAATTGTTTTTTTTAAACATGTCTCCTTATGATGGGGACTGAACCTAAATTTATATCATTTTTAACCACTTTTCAATAACTTAACTAGTGTTCATAACTTCTTTGTATGGTTACCAAAATGAAATACCTTTGGGGCTCCTTTAAGGGCTCAAGATGCAATTAGCCCCAGAAGCAATTATTGAATTATGAAAGAGCATAACAAAAGGCATCAAATGACATTTTCACTTTCATGCTAGCTAAATTATAGCACCACCTAGAAATTTACCTAAATTTGACATTGTAAAGTCTATAAAACAGATGAAAACATGGAAACAACAACAAAGAAATATACTATTAGTGCTATGGGCCCATCAGGGGGGGGGGTGTATTTTCAGGGTAATGATTATAATCTTGAAAAGAAGCATAAAGGAATCTAATGGTAATGTCTATTTTATCATGATAGTTCCTTCATAAGTCATAAGTCTTTATAATTAGGCCTATCAACTTCTAGTTGATGGACTTCTTACTATCTTGGAATATAGCTAAGTTAGGTCTAGGAGACTGAAACTTATAAGAATGAATCTATGACCAAAATTACACCCAGGAAAGTTTTAGCAAGCTACTTCATCTGTTCTCTCAATTTTACGGCTCAAAAGATTGCATTGATGACTGGTTTATATTTAAATAAATTTGAACATAAAACATTTAACCTTAATTTTGGGTTTTCAGTCTCTTTTTCAGAAACTCTAGTTTTGAAATACAAATTTGATTGCTTCAGCAGGATTTTACATCATATCAATGCTTTTTCAGGTAAAATTCTACTGTAGCTACTTTTGGATATCTTGGAAAGGGGTTAGTTTAGGAAAATGAAACTTTCAGGGATGGGTCTACAGGCTAAAGTATGGGTAAATTTTAAGCAAATCATATTAGGCTGAGTTTCAAATAAAGTGAATATACCATTCAATGCCTTTTTTATGCTGATTAC
>JAQQPU010007755.1:16993-37803 GCA_029168905.1 Artemia sp. Kazakhstan ARC1039
GGGGGGGGGGCTTAAATTCATTTCCAATAGAAATGATTATTATATTTGTAATCAGCAAAAAAAGGCATCAAATGGTATATTCACTTTATCTGTAACTCAATAATATGATTTGGTAAAAATTTACCAAAGTAGGCTATGTCCCAAGAAGGTATTTTGAAGTACCTACCTCCACTCCTTCTCCCTCTAGAGGGTCCTGAAATTTGCCTGCATTATAGGTCTATTAGGTTATCTATTGAAATTTTGACAAAACAACATTTTACCTTATTTTTAGTTAGGCCTATCACTTTCTTTTTCTCTGGTTTTAGTTTTGAAAATACAATCCCTGTTATTTGAGTAGAATTTTAAGCCATATCAATATTTTTTTTTTCAAAACTTACAAAATGTATTTGAATATTTTTAAAATCTTATAGGCCTAAATTGGGATTGAGCAAAGTTGTGAAGCTGAAAATAATTTTGTTGTACTTTATTTATGCAGATCTATTTTGCAAGGTTTCAATTCTATAAAACACATATTTTTAAAGGCCAAGGATCCTCTAGAGGGAGAAGGAGTGGAGGTATGTACTTCAAAATACCTTCCCTGGACATACTTTAGCCTAACCTGTAGACACATCCCTGAAAGTTTCATTTTTCTAACCCAACCCACTTCCAAGATAGACAAAAGTAGCTAAAGTAGAATTTTACCCTTTTTCCTTGCATTTAAGCGACCAATTTACAAATCTTTAAAACCCTTTAAATCAGGATTAAGCAAACGTATTTGGATCAAAATACTTTCCCTCTGCCTCATTTGAGTAGAATTAATTTTCAAGGTTTCACTTTTATAATGCAAAGATTATAAAATGTTATCAAAATACCTTCCGAGAGGATCATTCAGGGTCTAGATTCATTCCTGTGAGTTTCTTTCTAGCCTACCTATCCCTTGTCGTCTACTTTCAAATTTCGTTGCCATGGTATTTGCAATAAAATCCTTGGATCGACATGGTAGAGGCTTATTCCGCTGTCGAATTGTAGCTAACCAGTGTTCAAACCCAAAATGAACACAGATTAAATAAACAAGTATAGCCAACAAACATACAACAGGTACTAATATAAATGAATAAACAAATCTTGAAACGAGTAAAACTTAAATTGAATATTCAAATCAAAGTTAAAACGAACAAAAATTGCTACAAATAAGAGTTTGGCTATGGCTACTGTCCTCTTTCCTTCCCCTAAAGGTAAAAGTCTAGAGCCTACTGTGTCTTTTGCGTTTTCTCGAAAACTATATGTCTTGAAAAGTCCTAGGAAAGAAGTAATAAAATTAGTCGTTTTAATATTTATTTATTCATTTTTATTAGTACTTGTTGTATATTTGTTTGCTATGATTGTTTATTTAATTTCTGTTCGTTTTGGGTTTCATTTATTCTTTGATAGTAATTTCTGGTCGCTTTGATTTTGAATTATTATAATAATTTATTTCTGCTCGTCTTTAATTTAATATGGCTTTCTTTGAAAAACAGATTTTTTGGATTTCTTTTTAACTAATTTCTGTTCATTTTTGATTGCCAAAGTTGCCCTTTTGATAACTTGGATATAGATAGTTTCTTTTGATTTAGCTCTACATATCCTTTAATATATTTCGTATTTTGCCTTAGTACCCTTAGCTTTTTTGGAAGCGTCCCGGTTCAAACATTCCCCGTCTCTTAATGATAATCCTGTATGTAAAAAATGGACCAATTGCACAATTGCATTCCTTGCCCCGGGGACTGTGAGTGCGTGGCATCCCTAGGGGCATAGCTATTAGACTGCGTGTCTATTTCGAATAAAATGGCTTTTTAAAATCTCTATCAGTGTTAAGACGGACATCTAAAAGGACAAGAGGGAGGGTTACACTTCGTTCCTTTTTTCGATATCCCTCTCGACATACCTTTAAAGTTCAACTCAAGTTTCAACTTTCAACTTAATACGTTTCATTGATAATGCTGCTGTTTCCTTTTAAAAACTCTCCTGCACATAGTTCGCTTTGATTTTGTTTGACATCCCCCTCAAAATTATATAAAATTTTTACCTTAATAACCTGCCCCCTTTTCAAAATAACCGGTCTTGTATATAAACAATTTGCAACTTATATAGCTTCCAACACTTGCCCCGGGGATTGTGGGGGTTAAGTCATCCCTGGAAATATAGTTATTTGACTATTTTGAACAAGAAGGCTATTTCAAAATTTTGATCAGATATCTTTTGAGGGAGGGCAGCTAAAAAGGGAATAGGGGGGGACTGGTTGCCCTCCGACTACTTTTTAACGTTTTCCTCAACATGCCTTGAGAGTTGAAACTTAGTACCCTCAGTTGTTCTTATTATATTGTAAATACACCTTTTTGATAAACAGGCTGCACATAGTACCTTAGATTTAGTTTGAAATGCCCTTCAACATTTCTTAAAGTATCACCTTAAAACCCCTTATGCTTTTTTAACACACCTAGAATCAAACATCCCCCTTTTTCCTAATAATAAATCCTGCACGTAAAAAAGGGCAAATCGTATAATTTACAATCCTTACCCTAGGGGCTGTGGGGGCACTGCATACCCGGAGGCTTAGTTGCTAGACCTTTTGACTGTTTTGAACAAAATTGCTTTTTCAAAATTCTGATGAGTGATGAGGGAAGGGAGCACCTACAAAAGGAAAGGTGGACTGTTTGCCCTCCGATAGCTCTTCAATGTCTCCTGAAGTTTTCAATTGAATACCCTCAGCAGTTCTTTACATATTGATGTTACGTGCTTCTGACATTCAGCACGCACAAAATTCGTTTCAATGTGTTTGGTATCCCTCTCCAATGCTTTTGGGGGCTATGTCATTCCGATAGGTATAGTTATTTGAGCTTTCTACTATTTTGAACAAGATATCTACTTCAAAATTTTTATCAAATATTTTTAAAGGGAGAACAACTAAAAAGGAAATGAGAAGGGGCTGGCGGCCTTCCAAGCGCTTTTTGACTTCCCCCTCAACATGTCGTGAAAGTTTCAACTCAATACCGTCAGCCGTTCTTAAAAATATTGCAGATCTTCCTTTTTGATAAACTGGATCCACATAGTGCCTTTTGATTTAGTATAACATATCCCTCAACATTCTCCAATGTTTCACATTAATGCCCCTTGTCTTTTCAGCTGCACACATAATCAAACGTTTCCCCTTTTCCTAATGATAAATCTTGCATGTAAACAACGGGCAAATTGTATAATTTACAATCCATGCCCCGGGGCAATGGGGGCTTGGCATCCCTGGAAGTATAGGCATCAGACCTTTTGATTGGTTTGAACAAAATGACAACTCGAAAATTTCGATCAGTGTAGAGCAGAGGGGGCACATAAAGAGAGCAAAGAGGGGGAGGGGGCTGGTTGCCTTCAATATCTCCCCAACACACCTTGAAATTTTCAACTTAATACCCTCAGTCGTTCTTTAAATGTCACTGAAGTTCCCTTTTAACAACCAGCAAGCACATAGTGCGCTTTGATTGTGTTCGGTATTCCTCTGAACATTTCCTTAAAGTTTCACCTTAATACCTTAAGCCTGTTTGAAGATCCAGGGTCTAACATGCCCTCTTTTCCAATAAAAATCCTTGTATATTAACAATGGGCAAAATAAATAACTTATAGCCATTGCCCTGGAGGTGGGGGGGGGAGTATGTCAACCCCAGAAGCATAGTTATTTGACCTTTGAACGATTTTGAAAAAGATATCTGTCACAAAATTTTAATCTGATACATTTAAGAAAAAAAGGGCATGAGAGGGGGGGGGCTGGTTGCCCTCTGATCACTTTTAACTCATAAAAACTGGGCACTTTCAACTTCTAATCGAGTGAGCCTCCGCCAAAGTTTCTCCAATAACCCTTTCCATAAAAAGCTTATATGTTAACAATAAGCAACTTCCACAATTTACAGCTTTTGTCTCAGGGGCTGAGGGGGGGGGGCTTCACCCCAGAAGCATAGTTATTTGACCTTATGAATATTTTGAAGAAAATTGCTATCTCAATATTTTGATCATATGTATTTGAGGGGAAAAGGGCACAGAGGGGGGGTGGCTTTTGACTTTTGACTCTTAAAAAAGGAACTAGAACTTTTGTTTCCCGATCGAATGAGCCCCCTCCAAAGTTTATGTGACCACCCCTTCCATAAAACCTATGTGTTGACAATGGACGGCTTGAATAACGTACAGCTGTTGCCCCGCGGGCTTAGGAGAGGCGTTGTCGAACCTGGAAGCATAATTATTAGACCTTTGGACTATTTTGAACAAAATGATTATCTTAAAATTTTGAATGGATGTATTTAAGAAAAAGGGACGTGTGATGGGGGGTCGTTGCCCTTTGATCACTTTGGACTCTTAAAAAGTAACTAGAACTTTCTTTTTCCAATGGAATAAGTTTATACGACCACCCCTTCCTCAGAAACTTATATGTTAACAATAAGCAACTTGAATAATATACAGCCCTTACCTTGGGGGTTGTGGAAAGGCTTTGTCAACCCTAGCTATCTCAAAATTTTGATCCTATGCCTTTAGGAAAAAAGGACGTTAGGAGGGGGGGGGGAAGGCTGGTTGCCCTCTGATCACTTTTGACTTTTATAAAGGGCATTAGAATTACTGATTTCCAATAGAATGAGCTTCCTTCGAATTTTATGAGACCACCCCTTCCATAAAAACTTTATATGTTAACATTGAGCAACTTGAATAACTTACAGCCCCTGCCCTGGGAGCTGGAGGGGGGCTTTCAAGACCGGAACCATAGTTATTTGACCTTCAGACTATTTTGAACAAAATGGTTATCTCAAATTTTTATCGGAAGTATTTGTGAAAAAAAGGCGTGGGTGGGGCTGATTGCTGTTCGGTCACTTTTGACTCAAGAAAATACTCAAGATTGAGCAACATAAGTCTGACCTAGTTGCTCACTTGGAGTCTGATAATTGCTAGCTGATAGTTGCTAGTTGCTCGCTAGTGGACTCTCTTAGTAAGCTACCGGAGGTAAAAGTAAGCTACAGAAAAGAAAAATTCAGTGTGATTGCCAAATTCGTTCCTTTAAGAACTTCGGAGGACAAAATTAAAGCTTCTTGTAGCTAGATTGCGGAAGCTCGGCGTTAGGGTTCACCCGGAACAGTTAAATTTACTTTCAGCGATGCAGAGTCTTGCAATCGTGCAATCAAGAAAGGGCTTTTCGTAGGATATACTCATATCCGTGTCGTAGAATTTAAACAAATACCCAAAAGATGTTTCAAATGTCAATCCTTTGAGCACCTCGCGAAAGATTGCCAGAATAATGCTAAATGTGCGCGTTGTGCAGGCCCGCATAGTTCTACAAAAGAAGTCCCATGTGACTCGCAAATTATAAAGTGCGCTCCGTATCCAACCGACGAGAATTCTCATCCTTCACATAGCCTGCAGTGTCCAGCAGTTCGCAAGGCCATAGCCAAGCATCGTGACGGTGCCTATACATCTAAATTATGAACGATCTTTCTATATTTTGCAGAAATATTTATAGCCACAATGTGATGAAAATGGAGTATATCTAAAGTCTATACAGTGATTATAAGGTCATGTGTTTACATGAATATTTGTTAACAGTAGACAAGACAGGTATGTTCGTATTCCCTGGAAAGACTGTACACCTTCATCTAGCAAAGCGGTTTTACGCTCGTGGCAGACCGAGAGGCCGAAAACGAGACGAGAGGCGAATGTATAGCATTAATAGTTGATCAGACGATCGAGTCATGGAAGTTAGAATCTTGTGAATACTGTTTAGCCGTTTAATTTTCTGGTTCAGCTGGCTTCACATTGATTAATGTATACCTACCTAGGAACCTCAAT
The DNA here is from genome assembly GCA_029168905.1 of Artemia sp. Kazakhstan ARC1039. Taxonomy (NCBI): domain Eukaryota; kingdom Metazoa; phylum Arthropoda; class Branchiopoda; order Anostraca; family Artemiidae; genus Artemia; species Artemia sp. Kazakhstan ARC1039. Next base: position 22,823 of record JAQQPU010007755.1, read on the forward strand.
ACAGACAATGCAAAAAGCGGTATTCTGAAGCGTCCGGCCGCCTCTCTCGTTTATTGTATCGCATTGGTGATAGCCGCCTTGCTATATGTGGAAAATTTTGAGTGTGATATTACTACATAGTCGGAACTATCAGATATTCTTTTAACATCTATCCCTGACGATGTATCCTCGTACTTGAAAGATGACCCCCTCACTTATTTTCGCAATTCCGGCAGTACTAGTAACATCGACCATGTTTTTGAAATCGCCCGTTCATGTAGACCAAGAGCATATTGCAAGTGATGATCTTGGCCTGGCGTTCCGTATCAAGTACAATCCTTCACATTTCGGCGTGGCATCGAAGTTTTTTTTGAAAAATTAGAATAGGCAGAAATAGACAGTGCAGTGTATAAACAAGTAAGCGACGAAGTTTTAAACAAAATTAAAGTATCTTTTAACCTCATTTGCCACGATACTTCCAATTTGATCGCTCTTGAAATATATTATGCCGAGTTAAGCCATGCTATTAAGATCGCGCAAAGTGTCGCTGTCCCAGTGTCTAGGGTTCGTCAAGGAGCAAGGAAACCAGGTTGGGACAAGTCTCCTACGATTAATTATGCTAAATATCGTTCAAAATTATCGTATAGTGTGGAGAGATTCGGGGAGACCTAGGTCAGATTAAGTGTACTTTCTTTTAAAAATACGAAAAAACAGTATCACTATGAAGTTGATGCATTGAGAACTAAGGAAGCAGAGAAGGCCACCGCAGACGCCCTAAAATACTCCCGTAATATGTGGCTTTCGTTTAAGCAGTGCAATATGGGTGTCAAATATCCTTCGGCTAATATTCCTGGAGATCAGTGGACAAGCCATTACACACAGGTTTTCGAGTGCTACGCTGAAAAATGATTCGAGCAAGTCTTTAAGTGAAAAGTTGGAGCTCCTACTTCGTGGAAGAAATTATTTTGCGATTTCCTAAAAAGTAGTTAGTGACGCAATCTCAAAACTGAAGCGTCACAAAGCTTTCGGTGTCGATGGTATTACGGCGAACCACCCCAAGCACGTGTCACCTTTATTAACAGAACATTTAGTGTTTTTCTTTCAAAGGTGTGTTGATACTTGTTCGGTTCCGAAGTCTTTTTTTACGGTGATAGTTACAAACATACTTAAGAAAGGAATACACGCGATTCATTGCTCTACATACCGCTCTATAACGGTGCTTACCACCCTTTCTTAAAGTGTAATATTGAATGCCAGCAATTTGGTTTTAGAAAAAGCTTGGGCTGCGGAGTTACACATCGTCTGTTGAGTAGATTGATTTCTGAAGCAGAAAATTTTGGTTCGTCATTACATATTTGTAGCGTCGATATTGCTTCGGTTGTCCAGTCCCAGGTGTTTTTGAATATTTTGAACTCAGGAGTTAACCCGTACGTTGTCGCGGTCTTATCGTTTTGATATTTTATAATTTTATCCGTCTATACGTTGTTTGTTTAAATTCTACGACACGGATAGGAGTATATCTTATGAAGAGCCCTTCCTTAATGGTACGATTGCGAGACTTAGCATCGCTGAATGTAAATCTAATGGTTCCGGTTGAACCATAACGCCGAGCTTTCAGAATCTGGCAACAGGCAACTTTAATTTCGTCCTCCAAAGTTCTTAAAGGAACGAATTAAAGCCTCAGCAAAAGTGTTAACTGATCCAGTTAAGTTGGTGAGAGGTTTAAGGCAAGTTTTGATATTAAGTCCCATTTTGTTCAATTCTTTAACTACTACTGTGACAAAGAATATCCGAGGTGGTCTTTCTATTGATGGTTGTGATTTCAGCCTAATATCCAACGCTGACGATCTGCTGATGATAAACTATAATCTTGCTACTGTCCAAATCCAATTTAAATCGCCTATTGGCTGACTATGATGGTCTCAGTCTTAGAGCGAATGCGTAAAAAACTGAGATTTTAGTATATTATTTTTAGACTTCATCTGACGTTGTTGTTACTTATATTTCGATTGAGGAAACTAAGATTTACCCAGGTGCCTCATTAAATTATTCAGGTTTAGTATAGAGTTCGGACTTTAAAAAGCATACGGGTACTCTTTACAGATCAAGTTGCGTGTAATCTACGTAAAGCGTATGCAAACCTTGTGGCACTAAAATAGAGTTATCACAGGGTGTACTGGCCAAACTATATACAGCAGTTGCTTTACCACATGTGCTCTACATACCTCCCCGATGGTCCTGGTGGAGAGAGACAGATAAATAGAAAGTTAGATCGTTTTTTTTTTTTTTTTGCAAATACCTAAAGTTTTTTTTTGTGTTTACCTCCGTATGAAAAAAATACAGCACTTTTGTCTCAATTAGATCTCCCTGATCCTACAGATGCTGCACTTATGCAGGAATCATCTGCGCGAAAGAAATCGACTGAAAATTAGCAGAGTTCCTTCCTACACATTTTATGTACGAGTGTTGAATGTTTTATTTTCATGCAATTCATTTAGTTGTTATATATATATATATATACGTAGTGTTTCCTTTTCTTGTCTTTCCCCTTTCCTCTGCTTATATTTTTGTATAGCGGGCTCCAATAAATTATTATTATTACTGCTTAACTGCAAATAGATTACAGATCCTACAGAAGATTTTCTTGTAAAAACGTTTAGGTATATCCGAAGTGAATTTTAAGTCTCAGTCCACATAATGTCTTTGGAATTACCTCAATACTTGGACGTGAAAAATTCTAATTCTTAATGAGAGTTCTAGCGTAAAAAGTTTAGATGGATTGGAGAAAGCAATTTCAGTTCTCCCCCCCCGCGAAAAGTGTAAAGGACCCTTGCCCGCCCCCCAATATTACCTGAAAGTTCAAACTGGATCTCCCAAGCCATTCCCGAGACTTTACTGATATACTACTTTGATAGCCTGGATGCGCTTTGTGTCCTTAGATTCTCCTCAACCCCCTCCACCAAGTCAAAATTTGAGATCCAATTGACCCAACGACACCTTCTGAAACTTTCAAATCGATATCTGAGCTATTCTTGAAACATTGCAGATACCCCATTTTGTTACCCTGGTTAAATACAGTGCCGTTCGATTCACATTACTACTTTACTCTGAGCACATTCTAGTCCTATAGCGGCTTCAAGGGCCAAAACTTTTTGGCAGACTTAATATCAAGTGTGTTTAGTTCTTCTCTGCCTCCGCCTTCAACTTAAAATTTGAGTTATAGATACTTCTCCCCCATTCATGGCAGTAGTTCACGAAGATATAAGAGGGGGGGGGGAGCAAAATGTATTTTTCAAAACATAAGGAAGAGAGCAATTTTCCCATAAAAGTAGGAAAATAAAGCATTTTGAAATATCCCCCCTAAAGGTATTTTTTAACATAGGGAGAGGGACCATACATATAGAAGGGGCACTCCTCATCCCCACCAAGAAAACTCCCCGAAACTTTCAACTTCATCTCCCAAGTCGTTCCCAACGATAGTGTAGATATGTCCTTTTGATAGCCTGACATCCCATAGTGTCTTTTGATTTACCTTGCTACTTAGCTATGAACTGATTTTAAGTCCTATGCCAACTTAAAATGCGAAAGCATTTAGATTGATTGGAGACAAAATACATATAGCCCCTGCCCACCCCCCCGTACAAAATTTGAAGTAATCCTGTCTTTTCTTACGCTATCTGAAAGTTTCAACTGAAATCCCAACGCAAAATTGTGACTGATTTGGAGAACTTCTCTGTGATGTGGTAAGAGTGGGCAGGGGGGGGGGGGGTCAGATAGATATTCGCCTTGACCCATACTGTATCTTTGCCCTCTGAATCTGGCCCATTTGAGCAAGTACATCGGACATGGCTCTGTCGGTGACGACCCTCCATGATAAATAGGACCGTCTCGTCACTTCCTGTATCCCGGTATGGGTAATCTTACTGTCCAGTATTTCGTGTTTGAGATCTATTTTGGAACTATATAAAAAGATAGTTTTGCATGGTGGTTCGCATAGAAAAGCTATTGACGAGGTAAACAGGTTGACTTTCACCGAGAATGTAGAAGAGTATTTTCATGAAACCTTTACCAATTAATTGAAGGACTTAGATTGGTTTTAGCTGGGACGCCACGAGCAGGTTGCCCACCCCCCTCGAATGGGCAGAAGACAAAAACTTATTTGACTCAAATAGAAAGACGTTTTTTGCGGTTTCACCTCTTTTTTGCTTAGCTTTCATAAGAACCTGATTCTTAAAAAATTTAAAGTAAACCAAAAAGTAACAACAGCAAGAGTTAATCCTCCCTATCTTTGTAATATGGTCATTTACTAACCACAAATTTACCTTGCTTTTAATTTGTATTTACTAGAAAGATTTACAAGTAGCAAAAATATTCTGCTATCACAATTTATTTATAAACACTCAGTGACAGACGCTACGAGCACAACAACATTGCTCAAACCGAGTTAAATAAATTTTCTTATGGAAATGATTGCTAAAAGCCAAAGAGAATGATAAAAATAATAGGACGATTCTTTCCAAATATTTTACATATCATGATCGTGGCAGCAATCGGAACCTAGGAAACTAGGCCCATAATAACCGAGAGTAAAATAAGATTAAAAAAGCAGTTTAGAGCCGGAAAAGTTGTCAATTAACATTGAATCGAAAGTAGTACCTATTACTCCAGTTCAAATTAATAATAACCAAAACAAGATTTTGCAAATTTTGGAAAAGAGCTAGAAACCTCTTAAATGATGAGACATCAAATAAAAAGTACACCATAAGAATCATTTTGGTCAAAACCCTTAACCTTAGGCTTGCGACCCCCTAATTTTGAAAAACAAGGAAACTCAATTTTTTTCTGGTAGCAGTAAAATATTCCTTTTTTTCAAGGGGTGATCGTTTAGAGCGATTGGTCGTAGAGATATGGATAAGGAATCAATTGAATTGAAATTCGTGACATCTAGTATTTTGTATGTAGGAGAAGAGATTGCATAACACCGTTTTAATCATTTCGTACAAATAAAAATTTTGCCCAGTAAGGGCTATAATATTGTCGCGCAGGGCGCCGTATCAAGAGGGAATCACCCGGTCTGAAGGTCCCTCCCATCGAAATTTGTGTCTGACTTGTAAAAAATTAGCAAAAAGGCATGTAAACAAATTTTTGCTGCGTTTTGTAAAGTTTTTTTCGTAACCCCCTCCCCCCCCAAAAAAAAAAAAATTCCTGGATCCGGCCCTGTTGTCAAGTAGATTTTCTGAGACAGCCAATAGACTGAACAATTATATGGACAGGAACCATCTAGAAAGAATTAAAATGCACAACTTTAAGATGATTCTCTAACAAAACCCCCTTATTTTTAAGTTTTGTCAACCGGGCAAACTTTCGTCAGGTGCTTCTGGCACGGTCATGCCTACATACTAGAACGATACCTCTGTAAGAAATCAACTCGAATCCAGATATCTTAAACATATGATGTATACATTTATTCCCAAAATCTAAACAATCATTACAATTTAATATCAAATTGACACGATGTAATCAGTAGCACGAAAATTACATTTCCAAACAATCGCTGTCATGCCTCAAGATGACACCTTTTACACTTCTCACAAAGTGTGACCATTTCACACTTTTTAAAAAATTGACAAAGACCGTTTGCTAAGCTGCTCTCAAAGGGAGGGTCTGGAGGGCAATATAGATCAAAAGGAACAAAGTACGATTGAAAATACATTCCTCTATTGACCATCCCTTTGAGAACAGCTTAGCAATGGGTTTTTGCCGTTTTTTTCAGAAATGTGAGATGTCAGATGCGACGTTTAGGCGTGACAGCGACAATATGCTGATTGGAATCCAAATAGCTATGCGGCGATAAAATACACTACAAAATCACAGATAAAAAATTTGAAAACTCTGATACAGTTGATCTATCTAAAACTTTATTCCACCAAAGCAAATGTTTCAAGGCAAATAGAGATGAAATTTATATATATACTTCTTTTATGGATTATGCATTTGACGTAAGATATTATTTTCATAAAGAATTCGTGGAATGAAAAGCAAGCAAATCAGCCAATAAATGAAGTTTCGAGGAATTATGAGAAAACTAGTTTTCCTATTGGTCAATTTATTCAGTTGTTAGGTTACTTGAAGCATACTTGTTACTTGAGGCAGCCAATGAAAACAGGTACCCATGGGTGCCCATATGGGGGGGCAGAGGGGAGGGGGCTCCAACCCCTCCTGGCTGAATGATGCTGCCTAATATTTTATATTTTTGTTTTGAAATTTCTTTTATACATCATTGGAAGTTCCGATTAGACCAGGCAAGCCCCCCCCCCCCCTAAAATTCAGCTTATGGGCGCCCATGCAGGTACCTCAGAAATTTGCATACAGAATGGACTCTACTGAATCGGTTCCAAGGAGCTCAAAATGATCTATTCTTAAAAGTAAATTAAACAGAAAAAAGAAAACCATGACGTTCGAAATTCGAAAAAATTCCCAAGAATTCTAGGAAATAAAGATTTCAGCACTATAACTATTAAATTACACCAGTATAATGCTTTTTTTTATAATAAACGAGTATTGCGCTTTGTTATTAGGTTAGGTGAAACGCGGAAAACTTAAAAAGTTGCAAGTCTCATTACGATTTATTAGTATAAAGATGCCGATATTCAACAACTCCCAGCAAGTATTCGTTAAAAGTTTCATAGCTATCAATTACAAGGTGCCTAGGGACGGGGCTTCATTTACTGATTCCACAGAACACTCAGCTATTTTTCAATCTTCTTCTTTTTTGGGATAGGGAAAGGACTCAGCTACGCTCTCACCGAATTTGATAACGCTCTTTTTTCCCATGGTTTTTAGAATCTAGAAAAGGAGTGACACGATTTCCAAAAAGACAGTAGCCTACACTTGGAAAATGACTACCACAAATACACGCAAAGAGCGAAAGCCTCCCCGATATCAGTCAAATCCCCTCCCCCCCCCCTTACGCATAAGGGCTGGACCCTTTTGCACTTTTACTTCTTTTGAGCCAGTTACTGCTCCTGAAGATGTTTTTTCAAGAGTGAGTACATAGTTGTCAAAGAATTGGTTACCATCCAAAGAGGTATAAAATAAAGACAACTTCGAGCCTCAAGGCCTTCCAGGCGTGCTAAATAGAGAATATAATCTTGTGGGCTACAGAAACCCTATCCACGCAGCGATGAAGAATACAGCCCATAGCAAGGACACCCAAAACTTCAAAAGAGCAAGTCAAACGATTATCGTAGTGAACAGGATTAAGAATTAAGTTAAAACATTTTCTTTAAAGATTTAAACATTTTCATCTCCAACGATTGAACAACTCCGAAAAAAGGTTTTCAATAAGCAACATTAATAGAGACACAACGACAAGATTAACTCAAAAAGGATTTATAAAGCAAAAAGCCGAAATGTGAAAATTTAGCAAATAGACATTATATTAAAGCAATAGTGAAAACTAAAAAAAAGAGCCCAGTGTATAGCCAGAGAACAATCATGAAATTCACTTCAACCTCGCTACTGTTTTCAAAATGTTTACCGTTATTATTCAGTGGCGCCGCTAAGGAAAGGATCCACTAGAATGTCACCCCAATTTCTGATCTATAAACCTGACCATACTCTACAGAAATGGAGACAGTTGAAAGACTTGAGCTATTAAGTCACAAATTTCGACTATGTGAACAATAAACACAATTAGTCCACCATTTAAAAAGATTAAAAGAAATTTAAAAGAGAACTTCACGTTGACTGCAACCAAAGGGGGAGGGGGATCTGAGTCCCTCCTAAATGAACCACTGCGTCGCAGTGGATAATTTTACATACTGTAGGGGAAACAAGTTTAATATTTCGAGTTTTATATTTTTATATCTGCTGCGATTCCTTCTCCTATCAAAACAACTGAATGTGCTGTGATGAAATTCAACAGTTTATCGGATACAAATCAATAGAGGAACAAAGTTCCCCTCAGCTAACTGGGTTTCTGGGTGTACCCTTAAATTATATATATATACATAAAACGTAATATAATCACGTAGTGCATTTAATACTATTCATGCTAAATTGACGACTGAAGAAAGATATGTCATTCACAGTTATTCAAACTGAGGGAACAGAAGATTATATCAGCATTTAAAGTGTTGAACACAAAACATACACAGAAAATGGGTTTAGCCAAATACAGAAGATAACCGTTTGCTACAAACTTAAGCTTCATTTAAGTGATCTTTTTCTAATTTAGAAATGAACTCTATATATATAGCAGTAAAGAAGGTAATGAAGGTTTATATCCTCTGTACAAGTTTTATATATATATAACTAAATAATAATTGATATATTAACTATTCAATATAAATAATGCATTAAATAATCAAGGTTTGTCTCTCTGTGCAAATTTTTAGTATATAATTCAGGAAACAAATGGTTTTATCATTTCAACAACAATAATTTTTTATCATTCCATAGATTCAGGTTTATGAAACTGAAATATCTTTGCCTGAAATTGTCCTGTTTTTTTTTTGTTTTTTTTTATTATAAGATTTCACAAGACCGAGAAAATAGGACGATTTTCCTGCTTTTAAGCAAAGCAAGTTCAGATCATTCTCTAAGAAAGTATCTAAGTTTAATGTTGAAACGCTTTAACGTTTCAACGATAATACTTGTTCTATCATTCCATAAATTCAGCTTTAGGAATCTGAAATTTCCTTTGCCTGAAATTCCTCTTTTATTTTTTTTATTGTAAGATTTCGTAATATCATGAAAATAGGACAATTTTCCTACTATTAACCAAAGCAAGTTTAGACCATTCTCTAAGAAAGGATCTAACTTTTTTCTTCTTAATGTTTCAATGATAATAATTTTGCTATCATTCCATAAATTCAACTTCAGGAATCTGAAATTTCCTTTGCCTGAAATTCCTCTTAAGATTTTTTTTTATTATAAGATTTCACAATACCGAGAAATAGGACGATTTTCCTACTTTTAAGCAAAGCAAGTTTAGACCATTCTCTAAGAAAGTATCTAACGTTTAATGTTTTAATGTTTCAACGATAACAATTTTGCTATCATCCAATAAATCTCGATGAACTATAATAAGTCTGGTTCGGTGAAGAGATCCAAGGAACAAATGAGTCCAATGATCAGAGACGTCAACGAAAGGGGGGAACATCATTGCATTTTCTTTAAGTGTTTTCGTTGAAAACTTGAAGAACAATAAAATTACCCTCCTTTCCCCATATTTTGAAAAATACGTTTTGCCTCCTCCCTATATGTTTGTGAATTGACGTCACTACCAATGATATAGGAATACTGTTCTTCGGTGCAAGTTACACCCGGAGGCTTGTCGCAAAATTGTATGTTTGCAAGGGAACATAAACATTAAGGCAATACGGATCCACACTTGCTCTTCCTACCTCACTAGAATTATTCTAGTTTTATTAATAAACAGTAATGGGAATCGATAAAAATTAGAATCATAATAATAAACAGAGCATGACTGATAAACGAATCTGACTTTAATGAATCAAATCGTAATTTGGAACAAATTATAGTTGTGGAATTACTAGAAAATCGCATATTTCAGAGGGAATATAAATCTTAATAGTCAAAGTCATAGATAAAAATTAAGACGATGCTTTGATAATTTTTCACAAGGGCTGTGCTTGACGCTATCGTCATAGAAAATTATTTCCAATTACTGATGTACTTATTTTATCATGTCGTTTAAGAAGCTATTTGATAAATTGTGTAAATATGTCTGAATGGCAAAATTTGTCAAAATTTAGCCAAATATGACGTTATCGAAAGATATGACGCTAAATATGACGTTATCATAATAAGAAAATGATTGCCAATTGATCTACAGATATTATCATGTCGTATGAGAGGCTATTTGACAAACCAGGCAAATATGTCTTGACTGGCCAAATTTGTCCAAAAATAGCCAAACATGACGTTATTGTAAGATATAACTTCAAATATGACGTTGTCGTAACAGGGAAATTATTGCCAATTACTCATCTACTGATATTAACATTATGTATGAAAATCTATTTAATAAACTATACAAATTTGTCTGACTGGCAAGATCTATCCATATTTAGTCAAATATGGCGAAAAACTGGCCAAAATTATTTCATAAACTGAAAAAATACGTCTGACTGGCAAATTTATCCAAAATTAGCCAAATATGACGCTATTGAACGATATTACGCAAAATATGAAGTTATCGTAATAGGAAAATTCCTGACAATTACTGACCTACTTATATTATAATTATGTATTTAGCCAAATTTGTCCGAATTTAGCCATACATGGCCAGAACAGTACAAACGGCCTTTCTGCAGTCTAATCATACTTATTCCACAATGAAGCTTTTTTTTTCGTTTGATTTTCCCTTCCCGTTTGTCTTTCTTTTTGCCGCCATTTTCGCAATGTTGCTTCTTTTGCTGATGCTGCTTTGCTTGTCTATTTGTTTCCTTTTTTTTCGCTATTTTCGCTTTTTTTCGATATTCCGCTATTTTTTGTTTGGCAGTTTGGTATAGTGGGTAAAAGAAAGGTCTTGTTATAGTTACCTCTTGTTCATTTTCAACTATTCCAGAAGCGCAAATGAATTCAAGAGATAAGAATTAGCACCTTACAACGAAAAAACGTAAGCAATCAAGTAAACTTACCAACTCTATTCTTTTAGACATACAGTTAAGAGTAAGTAGCTTATTGACACAGAATATTTTTCAAGCAGTCCACATCTAAGAAGATTACTCGAAAATGACACAAAGAAAGTGGGACACACAGACGATGAATATGGCATGTCAGTTTAAACATTATCGTTTATATCATTGTTACATTATCGTTATGTATTTTTAATTCCACCAAAGGAATGTGTTTCCTGATTTCAATAGCAACTACCATTAGCAATCAAATAATTTACAAAAAGTTTCATATATAGGACTCCATGAACCCTCAGAGTATCAAAATTAAAGTATACCTTCTTCTTTTTGTTTGGAATAATATAATGATGCTTTCGCATTATCTCATCACCGGAATTAAATTCCGAGCCCTCTAATGTTTGCTACACCAAGGTTCCAACTCAAATCCAGATTTCCAGGCTGAGATCAAACACACGGCACCATTAAAGGACTTAAAGCATGGCACCCAGCCTGCTTAAAATATTCTATGTCAATAAGTCACTTACTCTGACTAAATCTCTAAAAGAATTGAGTTGGTCAGTTAACATGATTACTTACCTTTTGTTGTACCCAAAGGAATTTTTGGAAACCGAAAATGACCCTTGGGCAGGTCGCTAAAGAAGGAGGTGAAACTGGCGAGGTTCTCGTTGGAGGAGCTATGGTTGAAGGCTCAAAACAGGTCGTTGTGGCGAACCACTGTTGCTGCCTTATGCGCCCCCAGGCGTAGGAGGACCAAAGTCTAAGTCTAAGTAAAGGAATTTTTGGTTGCTAGCCAAAATTTCTTCCGCCGCCAAGCCAGATGGGGCAATATTTCTTTTTGAACTGCTTAAAATCTTTGGTACCCAATAGGATAGTAAGACCATTTTACGGGGATAACCAATTTTATGACACTTTTACGGGGATAAAGTTAAAGTAAATTGAAAGAAAAAAAAAACCAGACACCACGAATGATGTATATGCAAAAACCAGATTATTACCAGGTGAAAAGTGATAGGGATAGTTATAGGGTAGTAAGGGATAGTTATAAACTAATCTTGAAATTCAAGGGTTTTAGAAACCCATCCAGCAATATCGACTTGTTCACATTCAGACTTTGTAATCCAAGGATGCACCTGAAAAAAATTTAGAATTATATTTTACTATTTATTCAAAACTAATATCCAATAGCCAAAAAAGACGAAGCAAAAAATAAAAGAAAACAACATAATTTACATTTACAAAACAACGGCAACAATATTTAAAACAGCAACAACAGTATGAGATCAAAAACAGTCTCCAACTTGTTCGACAAAAGACCTGCTGTTTTTTTTTGTCTTTTTTTTACAAAGTTTTGAAACTGTGACTTTTTTGGATCTATGTGGCATGTGGAGGAAATATCTGGCGAAATAGAAGAAAAAAATAGAACCGACTTTTGCTTTATCAGTTCCAGTGAATATTCTCCAGAAATACAAAGCATAAAGAATATGAGCCAGTGCTGCAGCGTTGTAACATTTGCACGTTGTATCTGGTGATATAACGTTGAGCAGCAAATACCTAGCGAAAAGAAAAAGATAGAACGAATTTTTGCTTTATCAGTTTCAGTGAATATTTTCCAGAGATACAAAGCATAAAGAATATGAGGCAATGCCGCAGCGTTGTAACATTTGCGCGTTATATCTGGTGATATACCGTTGTGTAGCAAATACCTGGCGAAATAAAAGAAAAAAATAGAACCGATTTTTGCTTTATCAGTTTCAGTGAATATTTTACAGAAATACAAAGCATAAAGAACATGAGGCGGTGCCGCAGCGTTGTAACATTTGCGTGTTATATCTGGTGATATAACGTTGTGTAGCAAATACCTGGCGAAATGGAAGAAAAAAAAAATAGAACCGATTTTTGCTTTATCAGTTTCAGTGAATATTTTCTAGAAATACAAAGCATAAAGAATATGAGGCAGTACCGCAGTGTTGTAACATTTGCGCTTTATATCAGGTGATATAACGATGGTTAGCAAATACCTTGCAAAAAGAAAAAAATAGAACAAATTTTTTGCTTTATCAGTTTCAGTGAATATTTTCCAGAAATACAAAGCATAAAGAATATGAGGCAGTACCGCAGCGTTGTAACATTTGCGCTTTATATCTGGTGATATAACGATGGTTAGCAAATACCTTGCAAAATGAAAAAAAATAGAACCGATTTTTTGCTTTATCATTTTCAGTGAATATTTTCCAGAAATAAAAAGCATAAAGAATATGAGGCAGTACCGCAGCGTTGTAACATTTGCACGTTATATCTGATGATATAACGATGGTTAGCAAATACCTTGCAAAACGAAAAAAATAGAACCGATTTTTTGCTTTATCAGTTTCAGGGAATATTTTCAGAAATACAAAGCATAATGAGTATGAGGCAGTACCGCAGTGTTGTAACATTTGCGCTTTATATCTGGTGATATAACGATGGTTAGCAAATACCTTGCAAAAAGAAAAAAATAGAACCGATTTTTTGCTTTATCAGTTTCAGGGAATATTTTCCAGAAATACAAAGCATAAACAACATGAGGCAGTGCCGCAGCGTTGTAACATTTGCGTGTTATACCTGGTGATATAACGTTGTGTAGCAAATACCTGGCGAAATGGAAGAAAAAAAAAATAGAACGAAATTTTGCTTTATCAGTTTTAGTGAATATCTTCCAGATATACATAGCATAAAGCCTATGAGGCAGTGGGATAGCGTTGTAATATTTGCGCGTTCTCTTAATTCTTTATTAATTTCACAGAGTTTACAACGACTCACGTGAATTACGCTACTAACAATAAGCTTTTCCACGAACCAAGTCCGAGAAATCATGGAGTCCATGGTTTGAGTCCAAAGAAGTCCACAAAACTAAAGACACTAAGGTAAAGCCCCCAGGAAATGTTGAGATGAGTGAACTAAATTAAAATACACTATGTGTACGAAGGTTGGAAAAAAAACGTATCTCATGAACGGCTTAGGGTATCAAGTTGAAACTTTTAGGACATAATTAGGGGGATGTTCAATTGACCAAAAGGTAATATGTGCACGCTACTACAACTACTACTATTCATCAGGGAATGTTGAAGGCTAAGGGTATAAGGTCGAACTTTTAGCGAAAGTGGAACTAAACCAAAACAAACTAATGTGTAAGTAGGCTGTCAAAAGAGCGCATCAGCAATCATGGTTGTGGCGGTAGCAGCAACCCAGCAAAGGACAAACCACAGCCCAAAATAACCAAAAATTAAAAAACGCGTTTTAGAAAAACTGGATAGTGAGAAAAAATTGCCATTTGTAGCTTATTCAGGAATTGTTTTCAGTAAAGTGAAAATTAAATTCTTGGTTTTTAGAAAGAACAGGTGGCGTCAGCCATACTCCTCTATGTGGTAGTTTCTACCCGTTTTAGGTTTCACCTGGCTATTTATCTTAATTTCTGTTTGTTTTGGGTTTCATATATTTATTAGCTGTTCTTTACGGTCGTTTTACGCTTGAAAAACTAATTGAGTTTATTCTGCTCACCTTTGATTTAAATTAGCTCTTTACTTTTCTTTTTAAAACTTCGTTTGTGGAATTTTTTATTCTTTAACTAATCTAAAAAAGAAGGAAACTGTTTTTCTACTTAGGATGTGTTTTTGACATGATTTGACCTCAATAGTCTTTGAGACAGCAAAAGTATGAATTTTTATTTTCCCACAAGAACTCATACAGACGTACTTTTTTTCTTATTATAATTTTCACCCGTAGCGAGTCTAATGACTTATGCTCAAAATTAATTTTTGTTGCCTACTTGAATAACTGGACGATTTTTATGAGCCATAATCAGTAAAAATATTTACTAAGATGGAGTACATATTAAAAAAAAGAAACACACGCAAAACAAGAAACACAGGCACAACCCCGGAATTAAAAGAAAAAAACAACTCAAAAATCGTTTTGACTCCCCTATTGAAACACTATGGCGCATACTTGCCCACAGCAAAAATGACATATTTGACATACATAATAAAATGACATAGACATATAAGTGTACACTCTTCCTAAGCAATGAAAAAAAACTTCTGAAAAACTTACCATTTGGAACTGTGAGGGGGAGGGGGATCGAACCTGATTTTGTTAACAGAGGAGGTTATACAAACTTGTATACAGTCTTATAATTTGCCATAGAAATAACAACGTGCATTAGAGTTATTTTGAATTATCAGAGGCAACGCTGTAGCGTTGCCTATAGTAAAGGCCATACGGCTCCAATGTTTTATTATTATTTATTTTTTTTTTCCCAGAGGCACTTCATATGGAAGGGGTCGTCGTAGAAACTTC
>JAQQPU010007756.1:0-13310 GCA_029168905.1 Artemia sp. Kazakhstan ARC1039
TATATATATATATATATATATATAATAATTTCAATTTTTTTGCCATTTATTTTTCAGATTCTCTGTGTGCACCTTTTCAAGCTGTATTGACATTTCCAGCTTTTTTAAAACTCTTCGTTGAAACTGATTAAGAGAAAAATACAATATATTGTATCCCTTTTTTCATTTACTTTCTGTTATATTAAAATCTATAATGAAATATTCGAGTTTTTTTCTTTTTTTAGTCTTTCTTGAAAAGAAAAAAATAGAAGCAAAACAAATCTAGAATGGGTGACTTTGAAGAATGCAGCACTTGTCCTTGTAATCTTTATTAACCTTTATTCTTAATAAAGGTTAATAAAGATTTATTTCTATCATATGTATATATGTGTGCTTGCCATATTCAACGGGGACTGACTTCTTGAATTGCCAGTCCTTTGATATCTATAAGGACATCAAAAAATGGTTCAGAAAACGAAAAAGTTTTATCTCATATAAGGAATAATTTTTTGTTCAGATAAAGGGCGTCCAAGTCTTCTTCTCCTTCCAACTAAATAGCCCACAGTTATATACAATTTTTTTTCAACCGGTGTTCAAATGCATATTTTGCTGAAACTATTTACTTAGGTATGCTTGACAAGTGTCCATGGAATTTAATGCTAGGCTAAAACTAGTACTCTTTTTGAAATCAAAAATTTTACACTAGCCTGCTGAATCATTGTTTATGGTTCTTCAAATTGACTTAAAAAAGATGAAAAGTGTCCCGATTGGAGGTGTCAATCGAAGGGACGGGAAAGGAACCATAGGTTGCGATTTCGCTCCCCCTTTTCAAAATGCTTGTTTTCTTTGTATGTATGAAAAAAAGTAAAAAAAAGCCTTTTCGTAAAATTCTCCTCAGAGGAGTAGCTGATCTCATTGACCTCTCAATTGTGATCTGTTGCTGGTGGTAAGAAATATCTTTCTGTCGGTCAGGTGGGTCACAAATAGGTGTGTAAGCAGCTATGATTGTTATAATAAAGGGATGCTGAAGCATCGTTATATCAACGGTTTGACATCAGCTCCCATTTGAGCACAGCTTACTCAGTGTCTGGATCAACCGTGTTAAAAGCCATCATTAGGCTTAGAAACACTGCATCCACCTTAAAATCTTTGTATAAAGCTATATTAACTACAATAGTCAAAAATATCAATGCGCTCTCCGTTCTTCCTATTCTTTCGGAATTAAAATTGATTAATATTCAAAAAATCAAACTTCTTAAGAAAATGGGTAAACCAAGTACTAAAACTTTTTTCAATTCAATAAATAACTGGAAAACAGATAATTGTCAATAATTACCAAGATAATTTCCATTATCACCTTTATAAAGCAGTACCGCTCTTGCATTCTCTAATGAATCTGAAATCTTACCCTGTCGAAAAGAATCACTTATTAATGATATTGTAACACTAGATAGAAATAGAAACTATATTTCAGAATATTTGACTTATCAGGTCGCTAACGGACGAGCGATTTCTTATGGACCACAAGGTCTCCCCTAGCTCGGTATTCTTCTTTACGTGCAATGTTATATCAATAGAATATGGCAAAGAGGATTCAAATGCAGAAATTCAAGTAGAAGACATCCAGTCCCTGAACGAGAAAAGTCTCTACTTTATAAATATATTACTAAACTTTTCATTTTTACGATGACATTCTGATTACAATTGTTTTTTTATTGGTTGATCATTCTGTTGTTTTAAAAGTGTATTTTTTAATTTTTGTTTTTTAGTTTTGTTTTCATACTCCGCTGTTTCACGCGAGTAGGCTACTAATAAATTATAAAGAATTAATTTAGTCCTCTAGATCCTCTGCTGAAAACATCATGAGATATTTAAAATTAGGGTAAACAGAGTTACTAACACCTACAAATTTCCAGAAAGTTCATGTCTTAGTATTGTATTCTTGACTTTACCAATAAATTATAAAGGAAGTTTACCTGACTAAACCACTGATTAACCCTGCATAAGCTTGTTCAATTCACAGAATCATTTCTCTCTCTTATCAAAAAAAGAGCAAAAATAATAGGAAATGCTTTTCGCTTTTCTCAACATTCAATTTTTGATTGATCGGCACCCTCCCCTGTAAACGCTTTTTTATGATTGTTTTATTTTATTAGATTTTATTGTTCAGGATCTACCGTTAAGGGACAATACAATTTAAAGATTTAAACATAAAAAACAAAGTTTTTATTTAGTTTTATTACACTGTCACTTGATATAATGTTCCTGTATTTTGTTTTTATCCATATAAAATTAATTAATAGCTCTAAGCAATAAATTAGAATATAGTTGATTAGGTTGAAATGTAATTATATTTATATGTGCAGAAAATTCCTGGGTCACATATTGTAGTTCCCAAACCAATTCATCCTGGTGATCTTGCGGCAAGTAAACCTGTCAGTTCCACTGGATACAATAACACTCCAGCTGCAGCTCTTTTACATCAAGCCACAGTGGGTAGGTCTTCAACTTTATCTTTTTACACTATTCTCGTTCTTACACACGATGGTCCTTAGATATAGATATATTTTTCTACCAACCTATTTTCCAAACCTATCTAATTATATTTGACTTCCTCCGCCCAAGTTCTTTTCCTCTCGTTCTGTCTCTCTTTCCCTGTCCCTTTATGCCTAGTTTTTCTTCTCATGTCTTATCCTGTATTTCTTCTCTTGTTTTTTTCTTCGTCTTGTGTCAGACAATTGTAATGGACGCAAACATGGGTGGTAACAAATAAGAGCTATAAGTGGGAAGTAGGAATACGAAAACTTCATTTTCTAACTACTTTCCGTCAAATATTAAGAGACGAAAGTTTGTGAGCCCTCCCTCACCCACGTTTGTGTAGGAAAAATGTTTTGTTTTCTGTTAAATTAGTCAATTTAAAACGGGTGAAGTTGCTTCTTTGACATGGTTTTGATTTATTTTGTGCTTCGGGTCTTTACCGTTTTATTGAGTATTTTTGCTATTTTGGGTAGATTCATTTATATTGGCGAAGGAAATAGTGCGTGGAACCTTATTAAAACCATCTATCCATAGGCAAATGACAATACACATTTTAAGAAAATAAAATTTGCTATTTAGACTTTTCAATCAAAACATTCCCATGTTTTAAAATTTAATCCACAATATAGATGCACACTATTGAAGAACACAAAAAAATTCTCAGGAAATTGTGAATAGTATATCCTTCTGACAAAATTGTTTGCAATACCTGTCTTTATTCTCATTATATCTTCCTTTTCCAAACACCTTCACTCTATACTTTTATTCATTTTAACCCTTTATCTTGCCTCTTGTTCTTTGTTCTGTCCGACGTAGTTCTTAATATTGAAAATAAACATTAAAATTATGGTAACATTTTAATGAGCTTTCAGCAATTAATATCATTATACGTCAAGTATTCAGTTTAATTTATTAGCTCATATTAAAGTTGTTCAAGAGGAATATAGTTTCACTACAAACAAGTGTTTGGATACTGCCTCCTTCCTTAACTGTAAATAAAAACCAAAAGCCTACTGCGTCATTGGTGCTTAACTGAAAACGAATTATATTACAAATATTTTCTTTTCCAGTTCTTACAGCATTGGAAATAAAAATATAATTACAGTGAAATAAATTCTTGAACGGATGGATCTTTCAACAATTAATGAACAGTCAATCCAAGACTGTTCAAGACGCATATAGTTTTCAGTAAAGCGCTAGTGACGCAGTAGGTTTTTGACTTTTGCAGTGAGAGAAGGAGGTGATACCCAAACTCTTGTTTGTAGTGATTTTTGTTCGTTTCGAGCTTGATTTGCATGTTCACTTTAAATTTCACTTGTTTTAAGATTTATTTATTAATTTACATTAATATCTATTGTATGTTTGTTTGCATTGATTGTTTATTTAATTTCTGTTCGTTTTAAGTGTCATTTATACTTCAATAGGAATATATTTTTTTGTCGTTTTTGGCTTGATTTTCATACTCAATCTAAGCATTACTCGCTTTAAGATATATTCATCTATTTATATTATTACCTGTTGTATGTTATTTGCTATGATTGTTTATTTAATTTCTGTTCGTTTTGGGTTTCAATTATTCTTTAATTGTAATTTCTGGTCGTTTTGAGTTTGATGAATTTTAACAGGTATTTGTATCTGCTGAGCTCAAGTTTTAAAATGGCCTTTACTTTTCTTTGAAAAACTTATTTTTCGGAAAGTTGCTTTTTAATTATTTTTTGTTCGTTTTGATTGCAAAAACTTTCAAGTTTTTAAAAAATCTTTATTTCAAAATCAAACTGTTTTAAAAAAAAAATCAGATGTTCATCAAAGTATCAAAACTGGTATCAAAGTAACAATATCAAAGTGAAAAAATGGGTTTGTGTCAACCTCGGAATTTTTATTATCTGATGTTTGAATTATTTTTAACAAAATGGTTATCTCACAATTTTTATCAGGGTGGTTTTGGGGAAAAAGGGCGTGGAGGGCGCTAATTAACCTTCGGTCTCTTTTGACTCTTTAAAAGTGAACTATAACTTTCGGTAAATTTCTACCAAATCATATTATTGACTTACGCATAAAGTGAATATACCACTTGATGCCTTTTTTTATGCTGATTACGAATATAGAATCATTTCTATCGGAAATGAATTTCAGCCCCCTCCCTATATATGCCAATTCAGGGTATATATTTCTACAACCTAACCAAAACTAACCCTGAATTGGCATATATAGGGAAGGGGGGGGGGGACTGAAATTCATTTCCGATAGAAATGATTATTATATTTGTAATCAGCATAAAAAAAGCATCGAATGGTGTATTCACTTTATTCCTAACTCAATAATATGATTTGGTAGAAATTTACCTAACTTTCTATTTTCAATAAAAGGAGCCCTTTCTGAAGTTTATACGAGAATCCCTTCTGTAAGAGCCATGTATATCCCCAGAGTATAACTTACAACGCCAGTCCCTGGGCCCTGGGGGTTGTGTTGACCCCGGAGTTTTAATATCTCTGTTTTTAACCTCAAATTTTTATCGGATGGGTTTATCCATCCAATAAACCCAAAGGCATGGAGGGTGGGAGGGGCTAGTTGTCCTCCGTTTTTTTTCACTCTGAGAAAATCAACTACAACTTAAAATTTCCGTCCAAATGAACCCTCTCTGAAGTTTATACGAGCATCCCTTTGATAAAAACCACATACGACCCCAGTACATAGCTTACGAAGCTTGAACCCTGGGCACTAGTGGGTTGTGTTGACACCGGAGTATAAGTTATCTGACCTTTGAACTATTTTGAAAAAATGGCTCTCTCAAATTTCTTATCAGATGGGTTTGAGAAAAATAAGGCATGGAGACGGGGGCTAGTTGCCCTTCGATCTCTTTTGACTCTTAAAAAGTAAACAAGAACTTTCAATTTCCAATCATATGAGCCCTCTCCGAAGTCTATACGAGCATACCTTCCATAAGAACCGTATACGCCCCCAGAGCAATACTTACAACGCCTGCCCCGGGCGCTGGAGGGGTTGTGTCGACACAGGAGTTTTTCTTATCTGACCTTTGAACTATTCTTAACGAAATGGCCATACGTAAAGGAGTTTCTGTTATATGATATTTGAACTATTTTTAACAAAAGGGCTAACTCAATTTTTTATTGGATGTATTTGGGAAAAAGGACTTGGCGGGGGGGGGGGGCTAGTTGCCCTTCTATAGCTTCTGATTCTTAAAAAGGGCACTAGAACCCTCGATTTCCAATCGAATCATCCCCCTTTGAAGTTTAAACGATGACCCCTTCTATATGAAGTGCCTCTGGGAAAAAAATGGAGTGTGGGGAGAGGCTAGCTGCCCTCCAATCACTTTTGAATCTTAAAAAGTGTATTACAACTTTCAATTTACAATCAAATGAGCCCTCTATGAAGTTTATACGAGCATCCTTTCCATAACAACCATATATCCCCCAGGGCATAACTTACAACGCCTAATAAAGAAAGAAAAACGAGCAAAAATGGGGTTTTTATAGGCCAAATGAAAATACTGAAAAAAAACAAAGCGAATATTTCGAGAGGACAAACGCCTCTCTTCTTCAGCGCGAAACGAAATAGAGAGGCGTCTTCCTTTCTTAGATGTTCTGGTGCACCGAAATGATTCATGTTTTGAGTTTGGTGTCTATAGAAAACCCACACATAATGACCGTTACTTAAGTTATTCCTCTAATCATTCTCCTGCTGTGAAAAGAGGAGTTGTCACTTCTCTAGTTGATAGAGCATTGAAAGTTTGTTCAACAAGTTTCTTGGATTTAGAGCTCAACCACCTTAGAGATATTTTATTTGGGAATGGTTATCCAATTAGTTTAATAAATTCTGTAATTGCAAAATGCATTAAAAGATTATCAGATAGTTCCACAGAAACACAAATCAAAGGGAAAATTCAGTTTATCTTGGTCTCCCATACGTTAAAGCTGTTTCAGACCACATTTTAAAAAATCTAAGGAAAAATAACATTTACACTTATTATAGACCCAGAAAAACTATCAGGTTCCAAATTTATCAAGGTAAAGACCCTATCCCGACAGGTGAAAACTCCGGTGTCTACAGAATTCCTTGTTCGTGTGGTCTTTGGTATATCGGAAGAACTGATCAGCGACTAACGGATAGATTAACTCAGCACTCTAGTTCAATTAATAATACACTTAACAGAAAGTTTTGAATCTGCCCTTGCAGAGCACATTTTTGAAAAACCAGACCATACTATTTTGTTTAATCAAGCTAGCCTTATTTCGCATGACAAAGGTATATTCCAGCACTACAGAGAAGCTGTTGAAATTTATAAATACCAACATTTAGGTCTAGCTTTAAACAGAGATTCCCGTGATTTAAGAATAAACGAGTCATATTTTGGTTTTCTCAAAAGAGAAGCCGATACTTTAGTAATCCCTGAAATAACACTTGAACCACTTTCCCAGTCATTTAATCAAACACGTGAACAACCCCTTAGGTCTCAAAGGGTGTCTGCAAGAAATGCATTAATTAAAATCCGAAACCAAATGACATAGTTCTCCAACTTATTTAATTGCTGGTTCGCTTTGTTTTTTTGTTTTTTTTTTGAGTGAATGAATTGATTCCTTTTCTTTGTCAGTTGTTCGCTAGTATCCGTCGATGGCAGTTCATATTTTTTTGGATTTTATGCAAATCGCGGATATTGGCGAATAACTCGCTTTTATGGTTGTTAGGTATTTGGTTTTAATTCTTTTAATTTTTGGCTTTTATTGAATTTTATTTATCTTTTAAGTTTTTGGTTTTTTCTTTGTTTTTTTTGTTCTTTTCACATTAACTTTCCGCGTTTGTTTTTTGTTGTTTTTTTCTTCGGCACTTTCCTTGGTTACATTATTTCGTTTTGCGCTGAAGAAGAGAGGCGTTTGTCCTCTCGAAATATTCGCTTTGTTTTTTTCAGTATTTTCATTTGGCCTATAAAAACCCCATTTTTGTACGTTTTTCTTTCTTTATGTGATGTCAGGCCAATGTGGTTTAAGAAATTATCTTTTTACAACACCTACCCTGGCCCTGGGTGGCTATGTCGACACCGGCGTTTTTTTGTTATCTGAACTCTTTTAACAAAATATCTATCTCAAAATTTTTATCTGATTTATTTAGGGCGTGGGGGGGGGGGCTATTTGCCCTCCGATCTCTTTTTAGTTGTTGATAGTTCGACAAGAACTATCAATTTCCAATAAATGAGCCCTTTCCGAAGTTTATACGAGCATCCCTTCCATAAGAAGTATATATACCATAACGCCTACCTGCAGGCCCTGGGGGGTTGCGTCGACGAATGAATTTTTCTTATCTGACCTTTGAACTATTTTTAATGAAATGGCTATTATAAAAATTTTATCGGATGGGCTTGTGTATAAAAGGGTGTGTGGGAGGGGCAAGTTGCCCTCGGGTATCTTTTGACTCTTGAACTAGAACTTTCAATTTCCAATCAAATGAGCCCTCTCTGAATTTTATACGAGCATCCCTTTCATAAGAACCATAAACGCACCCAGGACAACACCTACAACACCTGTCCCTAGGGCCCTGGGGGGAATTTTTGTTATCTAATTTTTGAGTAACTTCCAAAAAACTGGGTATCTAAAAATTTGTACCGGATGGGTTCGGGAAAAAAATTCGTGGGGGAGGGGGGGGGGCTAGCTGCCCATAACTCTCTCGACTCTTAAAAGGTGAACTGGAACTTTCAATTTCCAATCAAATGAGCTCTCTATGAAGTTTATACGAGCATCCCTTTCGTAAGAACCATACATGCCCTTAGGGAATAACTTAGAAAGCCTTCCCCTGGGCCCTGGGGTTCGTATTGACACCGGAGTTTTTCTTATCCGACCTTTGAACTATTTTTAACAAAATGTCTATCCCAAAATTTTCATCAGATTTGGTTCGAAAAAAGAAGGCGTAGGGGGGGGGGGGGGCTAGCTGCCCTCAGGTCTCTTTTGACTATTAAAAAGTAAGCTCGAACTTTCAGTTTCTAATCAAATGAGCCTTCTCTGAAGTTTAGACGAGCATCCCTTTCATAAGAACCATATATGCCCCAGGGCATAACTTACAACGCCTGCCCCCGGGCCATGGGGGGTAGTGACGACACCTGACTTTTTGTTAGTTGACTTTTGAGCAATTTTTAACTTAATGGCTGTATCAAAATTTTTATTGGATGCATTTGGGGTAAAAGGGACGTGGGGGGGCTTGTTGCCCTCCCGTCTCTTTTGACTCTGAAAAACTGAACTAGAACTTTCAATTTTCCATCAAATGAGCTGTCTGAAGTTTTTACGACCATCCCTTCAATAAGATTCATATATTCTCCCAGGGCATAGCTAAAGACGCCTGCCCTTGGGCTCTGGGGGGCTGTGTCGACCTCGGAGTATTCGTTATATAGTCTTTGAAACTGTTTTTTTAAGGCTATCTCATAGTTCTTATTGGATGGTTTTGAGGAAATAAGGGCGTGGAGGGGGAGGCTAGGTGCCCTCAAATCTCTTTTGAGTCTTAAAAAGTGAACCAGAACTTTCAATTTCCAATCAAATGAGCCCTATTTGAAATTAATACGAACATCCCTTCCATAAGACCCATGCCCCCAGGGAATAAATTGAAATGCCTGCCCCCGGGTCCTGGGGGGTTGTTTTGACATCGGAATTTTGTTTTATGATCTTTGAACTATTTTAACAAAATAGCTATCTCAAAATTTTAATCGGATGCATTTTGGAAAAAGGGTATGGGGGGCGGGGGAGCTGGTTACCCTCCCATATCTTTCGAAACTTAAAAAGTGAACTAGAAATTTCAATTCCCATTCAAATGAGCCCTCTCTGAAGTTTATACGAGCATTCCTTCCATAAAAACCATATATGCCCCAGGTCATAACTTATAACCCTTGCCCTAAAGTGTTTGGTGGGAGTGTCCTGCTCAAACATATAATTTCTAGAACTTTCAACTACGTTGAACAAAATGTTTATATTAAAATTTTGATTGGATGTGTTTGGAGAAATGTTGGGCGTGGAAGAGGTGTTAGTTGCCTTACAATCACTTTCGACTATTGAAAAGGCAACTAGCCATTTAAATTTCCGCTCGAATTAGCCTTTTCTGAAGTTTTCTACGACAACACTGTCTATAAAAACCTTATATGCCCCCAGGGCATAACTTACAACCCTTGCCCTGAGGGCTGTGGGAGGGGTTTGTTATCCTCAAATCTTGATTGGATGTGTTTGGGAAAAGGTGGACGTAAGAGTGGTATTAGTTGCCCTCCAATCATTTTCGATTATTTGAAAGGGCACTAGCCCTTTGAATTTCCAGTCGAATTAGTCTTTTTTGAAGTTTCTACAACAAAGGTTTTTATAAAAACCTTATATGCCCCCAAGGCATAACCTACAACCCTTGCCCTGAGGGCTGTTGGGGAGCGTTCTCCACAAAAACCTAATTTATATCTGGAAATCAACTACGCTGAACAAAATGTCTATCTCAAAATTTGGATTGGATGTGTTTGGGGGGCTGGTGGGCGTGGAAGAGGCGCTAGTTGCCTTCCAATCACTTTTGACCCTTAAAAGGGGCACTAGAACTCTCGATTTCCAATTGAATGAGACCCCTTTGAAGTTTCAACGACGACCCCTTCCAAGTGAAGTGCCTCTGAGAAAAAAAATAATGATAAAACATTGGAGCCGTATGGCCTTTACTTTAGGCAACGCTATAGCTCTGCCTCTTATATGGATACATATAGTTTATTTTATTTAGCTTTATACCCTTCTTAAGTTTCCCTGAAAGTTTCAAGTTAACCCTATTATATTCCTGAGACATTGCATATGTTCCAAGCAGTAGCATTATTAACAGTTTTAGTAGTAATATTTATAGTCGCAGTAGCAGTAAAAGTAGCTGTAATAGCCCTGAAATGTGCAGTTTCATGCCCTCAACCGTTCAGGCTGTACTACTAAGAAGAATTTTTTACAGCCTGCCTACATATAGTCCGTTTTATTTCATTCACCCAACCCTACAGCATCCACTGAAACGTTCACCTTTATGCCACAAGCCATTCCATTTATATTGCAGATACGCACTTTTAACTTCCATATTGAATTACCCCCCTCCCCCTTCTCCTAGAAGTATGCAAACAGGGTCTTTTGGTTAGTTCTACATCCTGCTCAACATTTCATGAAAGTTTTAACTTAATTCTCTAAGTTAATATTGCTGATAGGCCTTTTTGAAAACCTGTATAGACATAATATCTTTTTATTTAGTTCAAAATTCCCCTCAACGTTCCCTGAAATTTTAACGTTAATGATAAATTGCTGATACGTCCTTTTAACAACCTGCATACACATCGAAGGCTTGATTTACTTCAACTTATCCCTAAATATTTCTTAAAATTTTCACCTCAATACCCTTAGCCTCAGTAGTAGCAGTAGTCATAGCAGCAGTAGTACCACTATCAGCAATAGACAGTGCCTTTTGGTTAGTTAAACATTACCCTGAGCATGTCCTGAAAGTCTCAAATTAATACTCTAGGCCGTGTGTGTTTCTATTTAGTTCAACTCCTCCTAATCATTCCCTGCAAGTTTCAGCTCAATGCCCTTAGCCTGAGTAGCAGAAGTAGTGAAGTAGTAGTATTAATACTAGCAGCAGTAGTAGTAGTACTGGTAGAATTATATAGAGTCTTTTCATTATTTCAACATCTCCCTCCACAAGCCCTGACAGTTTCGAATTTACACTCTAAGGCTTTTGGTTAGTTGAACATACCAAGAAACTGTCAACTAAATATTCTAGTTTTTCATAAGATGTTGCTGATACTTTCTTTTGAAAACCTGCGCACACATAGGGAGTTTTCATTTAGTTCATTATCCCCATTTAGTTCATTCAGTTCATTCAACGCTAAAAAAAAATTTCATTGGAATACTCATACCTTAGTAGAAATAGTTGACTAGCAGTTAAAGTACTAGTAGTAGCATGAAGGTAGTCTGTTTTAGTTAGTTCAACATCCCCCTCAACATGTCCTTGAAGTTTCAAGTTATATCTCTAATTCCTTAATGAGACATTACTGATGCATCCTTTAGGCAACATTCATACACATAATGTGTGTTAATTTAGTTCAACATACCGCTTTACATTCCCTGGAACTTTCACCTTAATACATCTAGCTTCAGTAGTAATAATAATCGTAGCAGCAATAGCATTAGCTGTAGTTTTATGCACATAGTGCCTTGTGGTTAGTTTAGCGTCACTCATAGACACCCCTAAATTTCTAGCATTATACTACAAGCTCTAAGCTGCTCCTGATATGTTTCTTATGCGCCCTTTTGAAAACCTTCTTGCAAGTACTGTGTCTTGATTTAGTTCAACTTCCCCCTAAACATTCCAGGAAAGCTTAACCGTAATTCCCTTAGCCGAAGCAGTCGTATTAGTAGCAGTCGTAGCATTAGTGGCTATGGTAATAGCGCTGTGCACATAGCACTTTTTGATAACTTTTCAATATTCCTCTCAAAATACCCTAAAAGATCTAATTTTATACCCTAAGCTGAACCTTGGATGTTGCACCCTCTTGACAACCAGAATGCATATAGTACGATAGTACGGTGGAAGTCAACTCTGAGTCGACTTCCACCCTTTATACATTTTAATACCATTATCCTTAGTGGTACCAGTAATAGTATTAGTAGTAGTAGTAGCAGCAGTAGTAGTAGCAGTAGTAGTAGTAGTAGTAATAGTAGTAGTAGTATTAGTAGTAGTAGTAGTAGTAGTAGTAGTAGTAGTAGTGGTAGTAGTAGTAGTAGTAGTAGTAGTAGTAGTAGTAGTAGTAGTAGTAAAGTAGCAGTAGAAGTAGAAGTAGAAGTAGTAGTATTAATAGTAATAGTAGTGGTAGTAATAGTAGTTGTAGTAGTAGTAATAGTAGGAGTAGTGGTAGTTGCAATACTATTAGTAGCGGAATCAATACTCCTGTCACTCTAACCAATTTTGGTTCTAAAAAGAGCAAAAGAACTTATATTTCCAATCGAATACGCCCTCTCAGTAGTGTGCTATATCTATGTCCTAATTGCTCACCTTATTTTGGGACTAAAAGCTATTAGTTTTTATTTTAAGCTCATATTCAGATTTTGTGCTATCGACTACCCCATACTTGTCTATTTTGAATGGACATGTCTTCTGATTTTGATAAAATTGCTTTTTTGCCCTCCATCTTGGATTTCAAGCCCTCTAGCGGCACTATGATACAACTTAGTTTATTTTTTAAACTCATATTCGGAACTTGTGCTATCGACAACCCTATACTAGTCTATTTTGAATGGCCATATCTCTTTATTTTGGCAAACTCACATTTTTGACTCCCATCTTGGATTTGTGGCACCTAGCGGCACTACGATACAGCTTAGTCTATTAATTTAAGCTCATTCGGAACTTGTGCTATCGGCTACCCCATACTAGTCTTTTTTAAATGGTCACTTCTTCTCCTTTTGATAAATTTGCATTTTCTATCCACCATTTTGGAATTCAAGCCCCCTAGCAGCCTTTCGAGGAAAAAACTTTGCTTGCGTAATCGATCAATAATGAAGAGAATGATCAAAACTGAAATTTTCATATTTTGAAGTCTTGTTTTACTTCTTGTTTCTTGTTTTACTTCTTACTTCTTCTACTTCTACTTCTTGTTTTAACAAAATTAAAATTTTTCAACCACCATCTTGGTAGGTCATCCCCAAAAGGAATGGGAAGATGTCAATTCAAGTGGTAAATAACCCCCTCCTCCTATCCTAAGTCTTTGTTTTAATGTTAACCTATATCTTTGATAATTTTAATTCAACCAT
>JAQQPU010007756.1:18310-37803 GCA_029168905.1 Artemia sp. Kazakhstan ARC1039
ACTTGTTTTTATATTTAATTTCTGATAGTTTTTCAAATAATGCCTGGAAATCTGGCTACTCCTTCACTGAAAAATCCCTCCTCCCTAAGAATTTATTCTCTAGACAATCTAATCCAGGTGAAAATTTACCCTGAACAATTACCCTTTAACATCTCCATGCGTAAAATTGAGTAGGCAATGATAAAGCAAGATATAAGAAGAATTTCATATAGGACTTCTGGAAAATTCCCCCAGTGTAAAATTTCCTCTTAAAAATTCCCCTTGAAACTTTCATCCCCATGAAAAATTATCCCCGTGGAAAATCCCACCAGAGAACCCCCCCCCCCCCGAAAAATGTATGCATACTTTCCAATAGCCAATACTATACCTAAAAAAGGGCAAATTTTGTAACTTAAAGACCTTTCCCCAGGGGATGGGGGGGTCCTGATATCTCCAAAGGGATATTTATTTGGCATTTAGACTATACCGAATAAAATGACTATCTTAAAATTTTGATAAGATGATTTTGAGAAAAATAGGGGCGTGAGAGGGGGCTCGGTTGCCCTCCAGTCTTTTGGTCACTTAAAAAGGGCACTAGAAATTTTACTAGGACCACTGGATTGATACGATTACCCCTGGGGAAAACTAACAAACAAATAAACACGCATCCGTGATCTTTCTTCTGGCAAAAAAAAAATTCCACATTTTTGCAGATTGGGGCTTCAAACCTTTATAATAGGGTTCTCTAATAAGCTGAATCAGATGGTGTATTTTCATAAGGACTCTTGGACCTATACGGTTTTTTTTCCTCTTTTCCAAAAGTCAGGCAAATTTTCTCAGGCTTGTAACCTTTCATAGGTAAGATCAAACTTAATGAAACTTACGTGTTTGAAATCAGCATAGAACTCTGATTCTTTTGATATATCTATTGGTATCAAAATTCTGTTTTTTAGAGTTTTGGTTACTATTGAGCTGGGTTGCTCCTAACTTACAGTTCGTTACCACGAACTACTTCAAACCTGCCTACTTGCACTCTAGGAAGGAACTTTCTAATTGAAATTAGAAATATTGCTCAGAAGAACGTAAGCTTTGAAAAACTACTTCAGATAATTCTCTCCGGTATAAATATTAAAAACTCACACTCAGTACGTTCGGCTCAAGAGCAAATAGAAACCATTTTTTTTCTTAGATTCTCATTTTTTTCCCCCCAGAAAAGAAATATACGTAGTTTTTCAGAGTAAATAATACATTCGTCAATCCATCCTTGCGTTTGTACCTTCCTTAAGAGCCATAGACCTGTGCCAGTTTCCTGCAGTAAACCAAAATTGGCTGCAGAGGAATAAAAAAAATACGAAAGTATTTCACTACCCTTTTTTGGAATCCAAAAGAGTATAATCCACGAGACCCAATAGTCAAAGGAGGTATTTGAATTCTCTCACCAAATCTGTAAGGAAACTGTTAAACATGATGGCTATTTTCTGGCGAATATACGTCATAAAGATTTTAGTCTTGGATGAACCGCTGTTTAGGCCATCTCTGCTGAGACATCAGCTAGTTTATTCAGCATGGACTGGGCCTCTGGGCGTTATCCTGAAAGAAAGTCGATGTTTTAGTATAAACTAAGTCAGCTATTTAGACATACGGGCTGACCTCGACACTACAGAAAAATTCCATCGCCCTTTTTAGGATACAGTCAATTACAAAGTTAAAAAGAACGGGGGAAAGAGTAACACCAGTCCCTAACTCCATGATAAGCCAAATTTAGCGAAAATATCCTTCCGTTAGCTTGAATTTGGGCTCTTTTATGGAGATTGTCAACCTGAATGAGCTGAATTAACTTTTTGGGCACTTAATCTTCAGCCACAACTTTTTTATCTTTCGTCGCGCCGGGAAGAAGCAGTGACACAATCAAAACCAACAGAAATTATTCCTTATATGAAAGGGGCAGTCCCTTCCTTAACGCCTCGCTCTTTACGTTAAAGATTTGTATTGTTTAAAAAAAAGAGTTGTGAGAAAGTCAAACATTAGCATAAAGAGCGAGGCGTTAAGGAGGGACAGCCCCTTTCATATAAGGAATAATTTCTGTTCGTTTTAAGTTTTAACGTCGTTCCTTACTTTCAGTTAAAAAAACTTGTTTTTTTATTTAATTTTTGAATGTTTTTGAATAAATACAGGCTTTGATCATGGCTCACCGTACATGAATAATTAAAACAAAATTTGCATATTAATTTACTTTTATTTGGTTAAATGGCTTTCTCAAAAATTGTTTAATTTTATTTACGAATGTTTTATTAGTAATAAATATACGTAACTTACGAATTAACTTACGTAACAAACTTCTATATTCATATATTTTTAATACGTATATTAGGGGGTTCACCCCCTAGTCAATACCTTGCTCTTTAAGTTAAAGTACGAATTTTGTTCCAATTCTTTAAAAATGAGCGCTTAATCACAAAGGCCGTTAATTAGAATAAATAGCTCTTATGAAAGTACTAAAAAATCTTTGGCTTAAAGAGCGAGGTCTTGACTAGGGGGTGAACCCAATCATATATGTAATATTTTCTGTTCGTTTAAAGCTTTGATGTTGCTGCTGTTGCAGATGAAAAACTTGTTTTTTTATATTTAATTTCTGATCTTTTTTAAAATAATGCTGGGAAGTCTGGCGTCCCCTTCATAGCAATGTCCCTTCCCCAATGAAAACTTCCTTCATAGAAGGATCCTCCCACATAATCCCCGACCACCCCCCCCCCACTACCAGAAAAAATCTCTCCTGAAAACGTCTGTATACTTCCCAATAACCAATACTATGTGTTAACATTGGGTAAAGTTCATAACTTTCAGCCCTCCCCCTGGGAACTTCGGGGTATTAAGTCATGCTAAAAGACATACTTATAATATTTTCGAACATGTTGAACAAAATGGCTATCTCAAAATTTTGATCGGGTGACTGGGAAAATAGGAGCGTGGGAGGGGGCCTAGTTGCCCTACATTTTTTTACTTAAAAAGGGCACTAGAACTTTCAATTTCCATTCTAATGAGCCCTCACACGATATTTTATGACCACTGGGTCGTTACGATCACCCCTGGGAAAAAAAAAAAAATAAACACGCACCCGTGATCTTTCTTCTGGCAAAAAATACAAAATTCCACATTTTTGTAGATAGGAGCTTGAAACCTCTACAGTAGGGTTCTCTAATACCCTGAATATGATGGTGTGATTTTCATTAAGGTTCTATAATTTTTAGGGGGTCTTTCCCCCTTGTTTCTAAATCAACCAAATTTTCTCAGGCGCGTAACTTTTGATGAGTAGGACTAAACTTGATGAAACTTATATATTTGAAATGAGCATTAAAATATAATTCTTTTGATGTATCTATTTGTATCCAAATACCGTTTTCTAGGGTTTCGGTTACCATTGAGCCGGATCGCTCTTTACTTACAGTTCGTTACCACGAGCTGTTTGATGCTACAATATGCTTTTATTTCCTTTTTTGAAGACTAGGATAATTGTCAAACCTCTTGATTCTTAAGGCGCTTTTTCTTCCTCCCTGATCTGTCATTTTTAGTTTGAAAGGCTATTGAACTCTTCGTCAGTTTGGAACGGCTTCCTCGCAAGCTACTTACTCAGTCGATGGAAAAAATGGATGTCACTTGGTTTTAAGTCTCGACCATGAGATGGGTGTTCAAATGTATCCTGTTGAAATTAATCGTGAACCGTTGGATCTTGCGAGCGCTGTGTTACTGCGGATTGAAATGGATAAGAAAAATCCAAGAAGTCAGTGTACCTCTTGGGCTGTTTTCCATTGGCCCTCGCAGGCTCTTTCCAGTTGCTTTTTTCCAGCTGTATAAACTCCACAAGCCATACATCTTTTTGGCCCCTTGTAATATACATCTTTTTGGCCCCTTGTTTGATACCTTGTAACATTTTTCAAAGAGAGTTTTTAATCTTGTTGTGTATTTGACAAATGTCTTAATTTTCCAGATGATTTTGTAGAGAAGCAAACTTGATTGTGCACTAGTTTTGGTGATGAAATCATATTTCTTTTTTTTTAGCTCATCTTTACTTTATAGACAATAAGAGATCAAAAAACAAACGTCAAATAAACTATTCTGGCCATTCATAGACCATATGTAGTGCTTATGGTCGGTAATAGAGTTTAATTCTTAAGTGAAACAGAGATATTACCAATATTTCAATCATTACTCATTTGGAATTTTACAAAAAATTCGAACACAATAGGGAGACTCATACAAAAGACATTGGCTCATAATAAATTGCTTTTCAACTTTTATTTAATTTAACAACTTTTTTACAGAAAAGTTAAATAAAAGTTCAAATAGGGATAAAATCCTTTTAACAGACAATGTTTCACAAACAGTGAAACATTAGAAATTCACAAAAAAATACCAGATATGTCGGTCACATATGCAGTAACCGTCATCAGTAGTAAAACTAAAACAATTTAAAACGATAGTTTATATACTAATTAAAAAAAAAGTACATATTGTTTAATTCTCTAATTCTTTTCAAAGTAAAGGCGGAAGCTAGCCTCTTAGACCTTCTTGGATTCGGTTCATTAGCGTTCAATGATATAAGACTTGGACAGAGGTCAACTACATTGGGTGAATTGAACTTTACTCTGTCAGATTTTAATAAATTATGATAGAGTTCAGCCCAAATTCACCTGTATTATGATTCAAAGCTATATTCTTGAATAAGATTTTCTTTATTTCAAGAATTTCACGAAAATTTTGCTTTAAACCTCGGTCCCTAGAAATCAAAGAGACATTATAGAACAAAATAAAATGGTCTGGAAAATTGGAAATATGCTATGAAAGGGCTGAAGTAAAATCTTCAGACTTAGAATCTTGCTTTAAAGCCGAAGAAATAGAATCTTTATGCTGTAATAATCTCATTTCCAAATTCTGGTTAGTTACGCAAATTATTTACGGAAAAGACACAAACATCTATAACGACTAACAGCATTCATAAGTACTGTCCCTTAGTCTGAACTGAGTACCACATATTATTCGCGAGTTTTCTAGGAAGAAACGTGACTGACTCGCCAGATACGTTGTCAGAGACAGACTCACAAGCCTCTCTCCGACTGCGTCGCAAATTGCCAATACTTCCAGCTGGACAAGATGCGGCGCCGTTACCGACGTCCCGACGACAAAACCGCACACCAACGGGTCAAGATAAAACAAGGTATGACAATTTTGGTGTTTTACTTATTAAGAATATGCACAATCAGTCAGTCTATTGTAGCAAAAGTCATGTAACAAGAAAACACAACAACACATAAATACAATAAATGGACAAACTAAAACAAGCATAAAAGTACGCAAAAAAATTACAGCGTGAAGCAATTAGCGAGTAAACGCTGCCAAACAGGGAGGCATAAAAATATTGTAGGAGTTGAAAAATTGACAGGTGAATTTAGAGGTGAATTTAGAGACTCAAGGACTAATATTTGCCAGTCAGTTCAGAGTAAGCAGGAGTGTGGAGCGGCAAATTTTATAAGCACTTCAAAAAGTATTTGCTACCTCAGTAGTGAGCCATGATTACTTTTGTGTGTCAGATAGCATATTAACATTGTATTTCCGTTAGTCAGATAGAGGGTGTACAAGTGTAGCTCCTAGCATCTCGCACCTGTTACCGGCTGGCAAGGTTTCCAGATGCTATAACACAATATAACTACTTGAATTGTGGTCACGATAATAGGGAAATTAGCATTGGATTTCAAACGCAGGCCTTTTTACAGGCCTGCCATCACGACATGCCCTGTTTCTAACTGGCAAGATTCCCAGATGCTATGACACAATATAATTACTTAAAGTGTGGTCAGAATAATAGGAAAATTAGCATTGGGTTTTAAACGCGCGGATAGCAGATTAACATAATATTTCCGTGAGTCAGATAGGGCGTGTACAAGTATAGCTCCTAGTCCCTCGCACCTATTACCGGCTGGCATGATTCCCAGATGCTATGATACAATATAGTTAATTGAAGTGTGGTCAGGAGAATAGGGAAATTAGCAATGGAGTTCAAACGTAGCCTTGTCACATCACGACATGCCCTGTTTCTAGCTGGCAAGATTCTCAGATGCTATGACACAATATAATTACTTGAAGTGTGGTCAGGATAGTAGGGAAATTAGCAGTGGATTTCCAACGCAGCCCTCTGACATCACGACAGCCATAAAAAAAATATCATAGAATTCTGGTTCCGTGATCCTAGAAAGCGGTCCGACAGGTTTTGGTCATGCATTGTTACGTCATTTGACACACCCCTTTTCTGAGCATGCATTGTTTTTAGGCAAAATCGAGTCCAGTACAAATTAAAGACTGTAATTCCTGTCTTGAAGAGATTTGTGACTATCATAATAGAGTATTCTTATGCACGAATTGTCACTATGATAAATGCAATCAATGGGAAAATACTTACCCTGGTCTGATTGTAAAAAACCTAAAACGTGAGTTCAGTTTATTTTTGAGAGACTGGTATCGTTGCGGTTTTAAATTATTTGGGAAGAAGAACCTGGTCTACGCTTCAACTGCTGGAATAATAAAAACTCTGGTTTTTAAACATGGCAGTGAAGATACTGGCTATTATGATTATAAACCTACGACTTTTATTTGGCCATTACAGAAAGTGATTCTTCACATGAGAATTTTATATGTGATATTGCTTCAGAAAAGCAAATTGAGAAACGTGAGTTCTATAATATGAATCAGAGTAATATTATTGACTTTACAAAAGAGATTTAATAAAAATGAAGTAACACTATGTTGTAGAAAATGTGACACGACTTTGCACGTCAAGATGAATACAAGTTGAATCCTAACGAGCTGTTACCACTTATCGTTTCTGATGATAACCTATAGGTAGAATAAGATATCTATTGGACACAATGTTTTGTATATATATACAAATGTTATTAATAAACAAATTTACATACATTTTTAAAGCATTTCACTTTTAGGGCACCAAAATTTATATTATAGAGGTAGGAAAGAGTATTTTCCACTATAAAGTCGTTCAAACGAGGATTGTCACCAAAAGTCTTAGGGAATTCCACATAAGTATGTCCACGACTTCGAAAACAAGGGGATAAAGTATATAAACAATAACATGCATTAATTAGAGGAAGATAAGGGGGGCTCTTAGCAGGCGCTTTTAGAGGGGGGGGGGGCACGTATTATCAGAGGTAAATTTAAAGACACGTTAAGAGCCCTTGACGAAATATAGCGTTTTTGAGACAGCACAATGCAGACGTAAAATCAAAACATGAAAAGGCTTAAAATAGGTTAAAATATGCAAACAATAACATGCATTAACTAAAGAAAGCTGGGGGACTCCTTTCAGGCAATTTTAGAGTAGGGGGGTATTATCAGAGGTAATTTTCTTTGGCACTATTGTTTTATTTCTGAGACCCTGTAACGAAATACAATGATTTTGAGACAGGGCAATGAAAATGAGAAAAACAAACATGAAAAGGCTTAAAATGGGATAAAATATAAACAATAACACGTGTAATTTAAGGAAAGATGAGGGGAGAGGACTCTTCCGTCACTAGCTCAACACTGCCCTTTTATTTATAATTACAAAGCACTAATTTTCAAGTATATATTTATTGTTATCCCGCCTCCGTCCACTAGGGTGCCAGACCGGTCACTGGCCGCCTCCAAGGAAGTGTCCCGTCCCCCTAGCACTTTGTCTCAGCCCTCACACAAACCAGGGGGGCATTTTTTCAGCAAAAATATCAAAATATTGTGGGGGAATTCTTGTTCCCAGCCATCCCCTGCACTGTGGGAGAGTTTGATCTATGTCTGCTCATTCTGAGGACGGAATCCGGACTTCGGCCAGGCGATAAACCAGATTAAGAAATGGTCTTGCTCGAGAAAATTTAAAAGTAGTAATAATAAGGAAGTTATCATTGAGTCTCTACGACATCCCTCTAACGTCACATCATCCCTGTTTCTAGAGCTCAGCTGGCAAGATTCCCACCCCTGGCAAGATTCGTGCCGTAGTAATATTCCCGCCATGGCAATATTCCGGCCCCTGGTAAGATTACCAGCCCTGGCAAGATTCCTGCCCTGGCAAGATTTCTATAGTTTACTCTGTTATTTTTTATGAAATTGACAGGGTTTCATTGGTTTGCTAATGATTGCATTGAAATTGACCATGATTTCTACACTTTAATCACAATTTCGACAGTATGGTCTTGATTTCTATGACTTGGTCCGGAGTTCTAGGGTTGACCCTATCATCTAGATAAGTACCTTATGATTTTTCTCGAAATATACTGCCTTTCTGTGCTTTAATATTTCATAGCGATAAGACACATTCGTTTTCAACTTGTTGCTTTGTAAGAACTTTAGGGAATATCATTTTTTTTACCTGGAACACCAAGTATTCTTGGGCTTAATGTTGCTTGACAATAAACAATAATCACGTTCTGCTACCCCTACGACACCAGTCATCATCATTGTAAGCACCTTCTAACATTTGAAACATACAAACACCCACAAACATTTTCTTTGAAGTAACAATTTTTTTTTCGTTTATGATAACAAGTTTCCTGCCAGAAGTAGCAAGTTTTCCTTAACACTAACAAATTTCCTCATCGAAGTAACAAGTTTTTCATAATACTAACAAATTTTTACGTAATACTATCAAGTTTCTCCTAGACGTAACAATTTTATTTTTATGATAACGACTTTTCTGTCAAAACTAGCATGTTTTCCTCAACACTAACAAATTTTCCCATCGAAGTAACAACTTTTTCCTTGATACTAACAAAATGTTACTTAACACTATAAAATTTCTCTCTTAGAAGTAACAGGTTTTTTTTTC
This sequence comes from Artemia sp. Kazakhstan ARC1039, assembly GCA_029168905.1. Classification (NCBI taxonomy): domain Eukaryota; kingdom Metazoa; phylum Arthropoda; class Branchiopoda; order Anostraca; family Artemiidae; genus Artemia; species Artemia sp. Kazakhstan ARC1039. The sequence goes on from JAQQPU010007756.1 coordinate 27,153, forward strand.
TTTTTTTCTAAGCAGTAAAGAATTTTTCAAATAGCACCAACTTATCCGACAAAGCTAGCAAATTTTTCTTAAAAGTAGCAATTTATCTTAACTGCAAACAATTTTTCAGTTAGAACTAGAAGGTTATCCAACAAAGATAACAAATTTTTCTTAGAAGTCACAATTTTTGTCGTTTGTGATAACAACTTTTCTGTCAGAAGTATCAAGTTTTCCTTAACACTAACAGTATTTCTCATCGAATTAACAATATTTTTCCTTAATACTAACAAAATTTTACTTAACGCTATCAATTTTATCTTAGAAGAAACAGGTTTTTCTTAACAGTAACAAATTTTTCTAATAGCATCAAATTTTCCGTCAAAGGTAACAAATTTCTCTTAAAATTAACAATTTTCGCCACTGATAACAAGTTTTCTGTTAGAAGTAGAATGTTTCCCAAAAAAGATTTTTTCTTAGAAGTAACAATTTTTTTATTGTGATAACAACTTTTCTGTCAGAAGTAGCAAGTTCTCCTTAACACTAACAAACACTAACAAATTGTCTCATCGAAGTAAACACATTTTTCCTTAAAATTAACAATTTTATGCTTAAGACTAACAAATTTTCTCTTCGAAGCATCAACTTATTTCCTTAATACTAACAATCTTTTACCTAACACTGTCAAACTTCTCTTAAAAGTAAACTTTCTTAAGATTAACAAATTTTTTCTAATAGCACTAAGTTTTCCCGCCATAAATAACAAGTTTCTCATAGAAGTAACAATTTTTTTCAATGATAACAATTTTTCCGTTAGAAGTAACAAGTTTATGTCAAAGATACCAAATTTTTCCTAGAAGTAGCAAAATTTCGTTATGATAACAAGTTTTCTGTCAGAAGTGGCAAGTTTTCTTTACCACTAAGAAATTTTTTCTTCGAAGCAACAAATTTTTCCTTAATGCTAACAAACTTTTACAGAACACACTCAAATCCCTCAAAGAAGTAGCAGTTTTTTTCTATATATTAACAAATTTCTTTTAATAGAACCAAGTTTTCCATCAAACATAACAAATTTCTCATAGAAGTAACAATTTTTGTCAGTGATAACAAGTTATCTGTTAGAAGTAACAAGTTTTTCTGTCAAACGTACCAAATTTTCCTTAGAAGTTTTTTCGTTATAATAGCAAGTTTTCTGCCAGAAGTAGCAAGTTTCCGTTAACACTAACAAATTTTCTCTTTGAAGCGGCAACTTTTTTCCTTAATACTAACAAACTTTTACCTAACAGATTCACATTTCTCTTAAAAGTAACATTTTTCGTCAGTGATAGATAACACGTTTTCTGCTTGAACTAGCAATTTTTCTGTCAAAGATACCAAATTTTTCTTAGAAGTAACAACTTTTCGTTATGATAACAAGTTTCTGTCAGAAGTAGCAAGTTTTCTTTGTCACTAACGAATCTTCTCTTCTTCTTCGAATCTTATTTCTTCCAATAGCACCAAGTTTTCCGTCAAAGCTAGCAAATTTATCACAGAGGTAACAATTTTTCCTCAGTGATAACAAGTTATCTGTTAGAAGTAACAAGTTTTCAGTCAAACATATCAAATTTTTCTTAGAAGTAATTTTTTTTCGTTATGATAACAAGTTTGCTGTCAGAAGCAGCAAGTTTTCTTTGCCACTAACAAATTTTTTCTTCGAAGCAACAACTTTTTCCTTAATGCTAACAAACTTGTAAATAACACACTCAAATTCCTCATAGAAGTATCAGTTTTTTCCTTAGCAGTAACAAATTTCGTCTAATAGAACCAAGTTTTCCATTAAACATAATATATTTCTCATAGAAGTAAAAATATTTCGTCAGTGATAACAAGTTGTCTATTAGAAGTAACAATTTTTTCTGTCAAACATACCAAATTTTCCTTAGAAGTTTTCTCGTTAGGATAAAAAGTTTTCTGCCAGAACTAGCAAGATTCGCTTAACCCTAACAAATTTTCTCTTCTAAGTATCAACTTTTTCCCTTAATACTAACAAACTATTACTTTTCAGATTTCTCTGAGAATTAACATTTTTCGCCAATGATAAAACATTTTCTGCTTGAACTAGCAAGCTGTACAGCAAATTTCAAAAAAATTTCTTGGAAGTTACAATTTTTTCGTTTATGATAACAAGTATGCTGTCAGAAGTAGCAAGTTATCCTTAACACTAACAAACCTTCCATCGAAGTAACATCGAAGTAGCAAGTTTCCCTTAACACTAACAAATTTTATTTTCGAAGCATCAACTTTTTTACTTAATACTAACAAACTTAAAACTATGAGATTTACCTTAGAAGTAACTTTTTTCGCCAATGATAACACATTTTCTGCTTGAACTAGCAAGCTGTCGAGCAAATATAACAAATCTTTCTTGGAAGTTACAATTTTTCGTTTTTGATAACAAGTTTTCTGTCAGAAGTATCAAGTTATCCTTAACACTAACAAATCTTCCCATCGAAGTAACAACTTTTTCCTTAATACTAACCAACTTTTACGTAACACTATCAAATATCTCTTTGTAGTAAAAGGTCTTTTCTTAACAGTAATAATTTTTTCCTAATAACACCATGTTTTCCGTCAAAGATAACACATTCCTCATAGAAGTAACAATTTTTGTCAATGATAACAATTTTTCCGTTAGAAGTAGCAAGTTTTATGTCAAAGATAACAATTTTTTCTTAGAAGTAACATTTTTCTGCTTATGATAACACATATTCTGTCAGAAGTAATAATTTTTTCCTAACACTAACAAATTTCCTCTTCGAAGTAATAACATTTTCCCTTAATACTAACAAAATTTTACTTAAAACACTCAAATTTATCTTAGAAGTAAAACATTTCTTCTAATGGCACCGTCAAAGATAAAAGTTTTCCGTCAAAGATAGCAAATTTCTCATAGAAGTAACAATTTTTCGTCAATGATAACAAGTTAAATGTTAGAAGTAGCAAGTTTTCTGTCAAAGATACCAAATTTTTCTTAGAAGTAACAATTTTTTCGTTATGATAACAAGATTTCTACCAGAAGTAGCAAGTTTTTCTTCGAAGTAAAAACTTTTTTTCTTAGTACTAACAAACTTTTACTTAACACTATCAAATTGCTCGTAGAAGTAACAATTTTCACCAGTGATAACAAGTTTTCTGCCAGAAGTAGCAAGTTTTCCTCAACACTAACAAATTATTCCCTCGAAATAATAAATTTTTTTCCTCAATACTAACAAACATTTACCTAAAACTACCAAATTTCTCTTAGAAGTAACAATTTTTCGTTTATGATAACAAGTTTCCTGTCAGAAGTAGCAAGTTTCCCTTTACACTATCAAGTTTTCTCTTCGAAGTAGCAATTGTTTCCTTAATACTAACAAACTTTTACTTAAAAATATCAAATTTCTCTTAAAAGTAACAGGTTTTTTCTTAATAGTAACAATTTTTTTCTAATAAAACCAAGTTTTCCGTCAAAGATAACAATTTTCTCTTAGAAGTAACAATTTTTCGTCAGCGATAACAAGTTATCTGTTAGAATTAGAAAGTTTTCTGTCAAAGTTAGGTTTCTCTACGTTTAATTTAAGTTCATTTTACTTAGGTTAACATGAGCGCTCATTTGATTCAGAAAGGCAGTGTATTCCAGGATAAATCATGATGTTATTCAAACCTAGAACTTTGAACCAAGTCAAAGAAATCAAGACCATACCATCGAAATTGTGATCACAGTGTAGAAATCATGGTCAGTTTCTATGCAATCATTATCAAAACAATCAAAACCTGTCAATTTCATAAGAAAAACAGAGAAAACTATAGAAATCACGGGTAACCCTATAAATCAAGACCACAGTGGAAATCAATGGCAAAGTCTAGAAATCGTGGTCAACCTGCAAAATCATTACCGAGACCAAGAAGTCTCGAGGAAGGGTTGTAAATACTCTGTGGCGTGAATTTCATTGGAGTAACATGTTCTAGCAATGAAACATCGAGTCCTCACAGTTCAAGTGAAAAAAAAGGTTGTTTAAAGGAATTCTTTAGCTTATTTCTGGGACGAAAAAGGTTGAAAATGTCCTAGGGGTGAGGGTTGATGTCATGCGGAAGGCTGGTGCCGGTGTGAAAACAGTGCGGCAGCGCCATTCCGCTCTGGGCTATAATTATACTTTCTAACGGTTTGTGTATCTACTCTTCTCGCAAGATGATTTTCCACCCTCTCTTATTAGTTGTCTTTGCTTAATATGTGCAGCGCCACTAATACGCAGCACCCACGTCTGTGGCGTGCTCAGGGGGGTGGGATTCCCCCATGGGGTCCTTTTAGTCTAGCATGTGAGCTACAATAGTGTTATTCATATTATACCTGGTCACAAAAATTCTCGGTAAGTTCCAGAAAAAAAGGCTAGGAACCATGCCAATATAGAAGAAATAATAGATCGTGTGGAATCTCGGGTTGTCTGCCAGGGGTGGGAATCTTGCCAGGGCGGGAATCTTGCCAGGGAAGAAATCTTGCCATGGAGGGAATCTTTCCAGGGCATAGAATCTTACCGGGGGGCGGAAATCCTGCCATGGCGGGAATGTTGCCAGGGCGCGAATATTGCCAGGGGTGGGAGTCTTGCCAGCTGAGCGCTAGAAACAAGGATGATGTGACGTTAGAGGGTTATCGTAGAAAATCAAAGATAATTTTCCTATTATTACTACTTTTAAATTATCTCGAGCAAGACCAATTTTTAATCTCCTTTATCGCCTAGCCGAAGTCCGGATTCCGTCCTCGGAATGAGCAGACACAGATTAAGTGGAAAGAAGCAAAAGGTTGTTTAAAAGAATTCTTTAGTTTATTTTCGGGACGAATCTTTGCTTAAGATATGCACCGCCGCTAATACGCAGCACCCGCGTCTGTGCCGTGCACAGAGGGGTGGGATCCCCCCATGGGTCGTTTTAGTCTAGCCTGTGAGATACAACGGTGTTATTCATATTAGACCTGGTCACGAAAATCCTGGGTATCTTCCAGAAAAAAAGGATAGGAATAATGCCAATATAGAAGAAAAAATAGGATGCGTGGAATCCCGGGTTGTCTACTAGGGGTGGGAATCTTGCCAGGGCAGAAATCTTACCATGAAGGGAATCTTGCCAGGGCGGGGAATCTTATCGGGGGCGGGAATTGTTCCATGGCGGAAATCTTCCCAGGGCGGGGAATCTTATCGGGGGCGCAAATCTTGCCATGGCGGAAATCTTGCCAGGGCGCAAATCTTGCCAGGGATGGGAATCTTGCCATCTGAGCGCTAGAAACAGGGGTGATGTGACGTTAGAGGGTTATCGTAGTAACTCAATGATAATTTTCTTATTATTACTACTTTTAAATTATCTCGAGCAAGACCAATTTTTAATCTCCTTTATTGTCTAGCCGAAGTACAGTTTCCGTCCTCGGAATGAGCAGACACAGATCAAACTCCCCCACAGCGCGAAGGATGGGTTGGAACAAGAATTGCCCCTCCCCTTCCCATTGCGTGTTTGATATTTTTGCTGGAAAAAAATGCCCCCCCCCTGGTTTACGTGAGGGCTGAGACAAATTGCTCAGGGGGACTGGACACTTCCTCGGAGGCGGCCAATGACGGAGGCGAGATAACAATAAATATATACTTGAAAATTAGTGCTTTGCGGAACGATAGAAAAATTATGAATAAAATGTCAGTGTTGAGCTAGTGACGGAAAAGACGGCCCTCCTCCCCTGCACAGACGGCCCCCTCCCCGGAGTTTTCTCCTTTCATCTTTCCTTAAATTACGCATGTTATTGTTTATATTTTATCCCATTTTAAATCTTTTCATGATTGTTTTTCTCATTTGCATTGTCCTGTCTCAAAAACATGGTATTTCGTTAAAGGGTCTCAGAAATACCTTAATAGTGCCTAAAAAATTTACCTCTGATAATATCCCCCCTCCTTTAAAATTGCCTGCTAGATCTTTCTTTAGTTAATGCATTTTATTTTTTTATATATTTTATCCCATTTTAAGCCTTTTCATGTTTTGATTTTACGTTTGCACTGTCCTGTCTCAAAAACCCTGTATTTCGTTAAAGGGTCTCAGAAATACCTCAATAGTGCCTAAGAAATTTAACTCTGATAATACCCCCCCCCTCCTCTAAAATTGCCTGCTAGGAGCCCCCCATCTTTCTTTAGCTAATGCATCATATTATTGTTTATATATTTTATCCCATTTTAAGCCTTTTCATGTTTTGATTTTACGTTTGCATTGTCCAGTCTCAAAAACGCTGTATTTCGTCAAGGGATGGTGCCCTAAAAGTGAAATGCTTTAAAAATGTATGTAAAGTAAAATTTGTATATATATACAAGAAATTGTGTCCTTTAGATTTTTTCTTCTACGTATAGATTATCATCAGAACCGATAAGCGGTAACAGCTCGTTAAGATTCAGCTTATATTCATCTTGACGTACAAAGTCGGGGTCACATTATCTTGCATTGTCCAGTCTCAAAAACGATGTATTTCGTCCAGGGCTCTTAATGTGTCTTAAATTTACCTCTGACAACACTCCCCTCTAATATTGCCTGCTAGGAGCCCCCCGCCACTTTCTTTAATTAATACATGTTATTATTTATATATTTAATCCCATTTTTTCGAAGTCGTGGACATACTTACATGGAAGTCCCCAAAATTTATGGTTACAATCCTCGTTTGAACAACTTTCTAGTTGAAAATAATCTTTCCTACCTCTATTATATGAATTTCGGTGCCCTAAAAGTGAAATGCGTTAAAAATGTATGTAAATTTGTTTATCAATAAAATTTGTATATATATACAAAACATTGTGTCCTTTAGATTACTTCTTCTACATATAGGTTATCATCAGAAACGATAAGAGGTAGTAGCTCGTTAGGATTCAGCTCATTAGAAGTCGGGGTCACATTTTCTACAATATAGTGTAACTTCATTTTTATTAAATCTCTCTGTAAAGTCAATAATACTACTCTGATTCATATTATAAAATTCACGTGTTTCAATTTGCTTATTTGAAGCAATGTCACATACAAAATTCTCATATGAAAAATCCCTTTCTGTAACGACCAAATAAAAGTCTGTAGGTTTATAAATCCTAATAGCCAATATCTTCACAGAGATGTCGTAAAAATCAGAGTCTTTTGTTATTCCATCAATTGAAGCGTAGACCAGGTTTTTCTTCCCAAAACAATTTAAAACCGCGAAAATATCAGTCTCTCAAAAATAAACTGAACTCACGTTTTGGATTTTTTGCAATCAGACCAGGTTAAGTATGTTCCCATTAATTAGCATTTATCATAGTGACAATTGGTGCATAAGAAACCTCTATTGTGAGAGTCACAAATCTCTTCCAGACAGGAATTAAAGTCTTTAATTTGTACTGGACGCGATTTTGCCTAGAAACAATGCATGCTCAGAAAAGGGGCGTGTCAAATGACGTAACAATGCATGACCAAAACCTGTCAGACCGCTTTCTAGGGTCACGGAACTGGAATTCTATGTTATTTTTCTTATGGCTGTCGTGATGTCACAGGGCTGCGTTTGAAATCCGATGCTAATTTCCCTACTATCCTAACCACACTTCAAGTAATTATATTGTGTCATAGCATCTGGGAATCTTGCCTGCCGGTAACAGGTGCGAGGGGCTAGGAGCTACACTTGTACACCCCCTATCTGACTCACGGAAATGCTAATTTCCAATGCTAATTTCACTATTATCTTGACCACACTTCGAGTTATTATATTGTGTCATAGCATCTGGGAATCTTGCTAGCCGGTAACAGGTGCGAGGGGCTAGGAGCTACACTTGTACCCCCCCCATCTGACTCATGGAAATACCATGTTAATCTGCTATCTCACTCACAGAAGTAATCTTGGCCTTACTACTTACCTCATTTGAAGTAATGCTGCGAATCTGAGGCAACTTAAGAAATAACAAACTTTTGAATCCATTGAACTTTTGAACTCAACTGCTTTCAAACGCTTTAAAAATTCTAGTACTTTTTTTCTTTTACATGTTTCTTATTTTCCTTTACATTTGTAGGCTTCTCCACTAAAAATTTTGAAGACCCCTGGCGCATCCTTGTTTCTTGTTGTTGTTTGGACCCTTAGACATAAAATAGATCTGGAAAGCCTCTTATTTTATTGTTCATGAAATCAATAGGTATTTTTTTCTTAAACAGGGAAGCATTTTTTTTGCAGTTTAATCTGCATATACCTTCAGTAAATTTGGATGTTATTTGAATTTCACAAACAAAGACTATTTTTGCTTCTCTTCTCCTCATCTTTTTTTCTTATTTTTATTTTTTATTGTTCGAAGTGGTTTGCGATTTTATACCTAACTTAGAAGAGTGTCTTCTAGATGATCACAACAGGATTCCTTCCTGTTGTGATCGAAGGATAAAATCCTTCGAGGATTTTAAGTTATGCCCTGGGGGCATATAAGGTTTTTATAGAAGGCGTTGTCGTAGAAACTTCAAAATAGTTCAGGATTCCTTCTTGAACTATCGACATTATGTTTGCTTATGAGTAGGGCAAGAGAGTTGTCAGGATTCTAAATCATTCAAACTTCTGGGTATTATTCTTTCCCTTACTATTATCCCCTCCCAGTGCCTGTTCGCATAAAACATACGTTGTTACTACAGAAAAATCAAGCTCTATTCAGAATTGCAGTCGTATTTTTTTATTAAATGATACTCGGAATACACAGAGATGTAAATCTATATATTTTCTTGATTTTATGTAAATAGGTAATTGCACAAAATGAGGATTAAATTCCAAGTACAAATTAATATTTAATTTGTCAATACTTAATAGCGGAAATAAGCAGTAGTGAATACGGCACTCTTCATTTTCACTAAAACTATTTTGAAAATGTCTTACTAGCTAATCAATTTTCTTGCTCTCTCGCCCTGCCTATTATACTCACCTAAGCCAGGCCTTAAACTCTGTTCTTGTTAATATTTTATTTGAATTGATTTGAAAATTTTTTAGGAATTTCTCTGCAATTCGTCAAGGATCGTTTGATGGTCTAGTTTTTGAATGCACATCAGGTGAATCATCATATCCTGGTTTAGTTCGTCCGACTTCTGAAACAAATTTGAAACGGTTGGCTTCCGAAACTGTTCAAAGACCTGGGTCAGCCCTTGGACTTCTTCACGGTGAGTTTGTCAGCTACTTGGTAAAGATAAATCATTTAGTATACAAGGAAAAAACTCTTTATTGAAATGCAGATTTGTTTAGCGGCTTGATACATCTTTATACAAAGAATTTGACGTACTAGAAGAGAGGAAAAGAAATCACGGGTAAATATGCAGCAAGTATATTTTTCTTTCGCCAAGAAAAATGAAGTAGGAACTTTGTGTTAGGACCTAGATAATTGGATCAGCGTTGGAAGGGGTAAAGAGGCATAATTTTTTCCCCACATTTTGTCACATCCCTCCCCTCCCAAAGGCCTCTATTTCTGTCCTTATTCCTCACAAAGAAAAATTTTCTGCTGTATCTTTATTTTTTCCGGGACTCATGTAAGCACTTGATCATTCAGAAAATAACACGCCAGTCCTTATGCTGACATATCTTGCTTGAAGCTTTTTACTTAATTATAATTTCTCCCGTGCTCATCTAGCGCTCTTACAGAAGTAGCTTCAAATCAGAGGCAACGCTGTAGCGTTGCCTATAGTAAAGGCCATACGACTCCAATGTTTTATTTTTTTTTTTTCCCCCAGAGGCACTTCATATGGAAGGGGTCATCGTAGAAGCTTCAATGGGGGTTCATTCAATTGGAAATCGAGAGTTTTAGTGCCCTTTTTAATAGTCAAAAATGATTGGAGGGCAACTAGCCCCCCCCCCCACGCCCATTATTCCCCCAAACACATCCAATCGAAATTTTGAGATAGTTATTTTGTTCAGCGTAGTTGATTTCCAGATAGAAAATATATTTTTGAGGAGGAAACTCCCCCAAAACCTTAAGGGCAAGGGTTTTAAGTTACGCCCTGAGGGCATATAAGGTTTTTATAGAAGGCGTTGTCGTAGAAACTTCAAAACAGGCTCATTCGATTTAAAATTAAAGATCTAGTGCCCTTTTTAATAGTAGAAAGTGATTGGAGTGTAACTAGCCCCCCTCCCCCCCCCCCACGCCCATCATTTCCCCAAACACATCCAATCAAAATTTTCAGATAGCCATTTTGTTCAGCGTAGTTGATTTCCAGATAGAAAATATATTTTTGAGGAGGAGACTCCCCCAAAACTCACAGGGCAAGGGTTTTAAGTTATGCCCTGGGAGCATATAAGGTTTTTATAGAAGGCGTTGTCAATGAAACTTCAAAACAGGCTCATTCGATTGGAAATTAAAGGGCTAGTGCCCTTTTTAATAGTCAAAAATGATTGGAGGGCAACTAGCCCCCCACACCCATCATTCCACGCCCATTTTTTTTAATTAATAATTACTAAGGATCTACCTTTCAGAGGCAACGCTGTAGCGTTGCCTATAGAAAAGGCCATACGGCTCCATGTTTTATTATTATTTTTTTCCAGAGGCACTTCATACGGAAGGGGTCGCCGTAGAAGCTTCAAAGGGGGCTCATTCGATTGAAAATCGAAAGTTCTAGTGCCCTTTTCAATATTCGAAAATGATTGGAGGGCAACTAGCCCCCCCCCCCC
>JAQQPU010007757.1:13044-37802 GCA_029168905.1 Artemia sp. Kazakhstan ARC1039
TACTGTTAGCCATTCTGTTGCCCTGGAAAATCAAACGTAAAATTTAGTGGCTGAAATCTTTGAAATATATAGCTCAAAATGTATTATTTCTTATAGTTCCCCTTTAGAAAATTTTTTTAGAAATATTTTAGAAATTGTGCCGTAAAAGGTCTAAGATTATACAGACTCAGCAGTAAGAAATGCATTTTATTTATTTTCTGGTAAAAAAAACTGAAAGAATATTCTATAATAGGAGCTTTTCTTGCGTAAAGCCCCGTAAAATTTTGGATCTCCCACTAAATTGTGTGATGTCCTTCAATTTTCTGAAAACTCCCTAAGAATTTTACGAAAAACACTTCTTAACAGACGTTTTGTATTTTCTTGGATAGGGCTATTGTGGAAACTTTTACCACAGCAACCAATAATTAGAACCCAAGTCCTAAAATTGGTCTCAATCAGGAACCCTTACCGCTATCTAAATTCACAAAGTGCAAAGATTTTCAAACAGAGGAGTTTATTGTTTAAAGTTCAGGAAAGGTCTGCCCATTTCATACGAAAATATTGATTGAAAACGAAACTAGTCTTATCTCGGCTCTCCGCCAAAACAGGTAATTAGCCTTTTTCAAGTTTCACAGGAACTACAATCTGAGAAAATAAATATCACGACGTGAAAAAAAGATAAACCATCCAGTGGCGGATCCAGAGGGGGGAGGGGCGCCCCTCTAACGTACTCTAAAGTAGTGTAATTTACCTAATTAACGCAAGTTTGCATTAATTAAACTTGCTCCTAACGCAAGTTTATCTGATCAACCTATTTTGCGCCCCCCCTCCTAAATAAATCCTGGATCCGCCCCTGAAACCATCACATCTATTCCACCAGTTATTAGAAGAAAAAAAAAATTCCTTACGCCTCTTTTAGAAATCCTACTTAGGCCAATCAGTTAAGTCCACTGTATATAAATAATAGATTAAGTCGTAATTTGTATATAAATTAAGTCATACCTGTGAGATGGGACAGTTGCAAACCACTTGGCTGGCTCACCAAGTTTTTTTCTGCTTTCGCAATTACGAATAATACAATTTTGAACCATTTCCCATTGATTGACGCATACACACTAACCCGCTAATGCATGAATAAGTGGGAGGAGCTTTTTGTTCGCACCGAGAATGAAGAGCCAGAAATAATCTGCGGTAAACTTACTGCCTAATTATATATACAGTGGCGTGGGTAAAAACAGATCCTTTATATGAAAGATTTTCAGCTGTTTAGATTGGAGGGTGTGGGTGATAGCTGCTCTCCCTAAAGAAACTCCACCCAATCTTTTTGGAAGTCTTAGACTTTTCCGTCACGAATTTTAGACTCTCCCCTCCCTGCCAAAGAAAAAAGAAAAAATTTACAGGCTCAATTTCCTTTGAAAATTGTCTGTTGACGCCTTTTCGAGAATGTCGAAAAGATGAGCTAGTAACATCTTGCATGTTATATTTTTAAGTTTCATTGAATTCAAGAACCTAAAAACAAAAGCAGGGTATACTAGGACTACTAGGATAAGAATAGTATGATCATTTTTTCATTGCGCTATAGTACTAAGTATGCTAGTATACTAGGACTAGGTAAATTAGTATACTAGAACTATGAACAGGATGATCATTTGTGCATTGCCCGTCTTGTCCTAAATGGGTATCGAGGCACGTTTGGTAATAAACGCTTGAAAACTCAGTTGAACTTTGTTTTTATGGAAGTTGATCGACGCACCTGCTTATTAATAGATCTGAGTTTTTCACTTGTTTCTACACGACGACCCCCTTTTTTTTCCAGGTTAAACCCCTGACCTTACTTAGTTCGCTTTTCAAGGGGGGGGGGGCAACTGGGTAAAGCTGCCCTGGGTTTGTCTACTTTGATCAAATGTTTCATTTTGATTGGCTTTTTTTGAGTCGGGAAGGGGGGGGGGGCTGTAATTAATTTTCCCCAGGTGCCATCAACCCACGGAACGGCTCTGCTCGTCATCTATTTTTCTTTTTTTATAATCTTATCCTTTTTGGATTCAAGATATTCTTTTGTTCTCATCCTTTTCTTTGTCACAATTGGTTTTGCTCATTTATGAAAGTCACGGGGCTTGTCATCAAATTGGTTTAAAAGAAAAAGAGTTAAAAAAAAAGCAAACCTTTATATTCAAAGAAAGTAATCGTTTTTATTCGAAATTTTCCAATGCCTTTTTGTCATTAATAATAGAAGAAAGAAGAAGAAAAAGGACGCTTTCAAGCACTTCTGGAAATTGGACCACAATCACTTTTTTCTCTCAATTTAGTTGCGGTGGAGAAGCCTCTGAATAGAGAATCATGCTAGTAATTGCATGCAATGGTTTTATTTTCTGTATATCTTTTTGGTAAATTTTTTAAAATTTTGGAGACAAGACTTACAATAATAGTACCAGAGGAAATAATATATGCATCGTCGTTGTCATTTCTTACTTGGTATTAAATAAAAAAAAAACAAGTTTTTTCAACTGAAAGTAAGGAGCGACATTAAAATTCAAAACGAAACAAATCCCCCCTGAAAACTTCTTTATACTTCCCAATAACCAATAATATATATAAACATTAGGCAAAGTTCATAACTTGCAGACCTTCCCCCGGGAACTGTGTGTGTGTGCGTAAAGAGCGAGGCGTTGAGGAGGGGACAGCCCCTTTCATATACGGAATAATTTCTGTTCGTTTTAAGTTTTAATGTCGCTCCTTACTTTCAGTTAAAAAAACTGTTTTTTTTATTTAATTTCTGAACGTTTTTGAATTAATACAGCTTTGATTTTGGCTCACCGTACATAAATAATTAGAATAAAATTTGCATATTAATTTTACTTGTTGTGGCTAAATGGCTTTCTCAAAATTTTGTTCTGACGTAACTTACGAATTAACTTACGTAACGAACTTCTATATTTTTATGTTTTTATTACGTATATTAGGGAGTTTACCCCTAGTCAATACCTCGCTCTTTACGCTAAATTTTGAATTTTGTTCGAATCACAAACCTCTGAATCACAAAGGCCGGTTAATTAGAATACATAGCTCTTTTGAAAGTGCTGAAAAAACTTTAGCATAAAGGGCGAGGTATTGACTAGGGGAAGAACCCCCTCATATACGTAATAATTACTGTTTTTTTAAGTTTTGATGTTGCTCCTTACTTTCAGTTGAAAAACTTGTTTTTTATTTAATTTCTGATTGTTTTTTTTAAATAATGCTGGGGAATCCGGCGCCCTCTTCATTAAATGTTCATTTCCCCAAGGAAACATCCTCCATTGAAAGATCCTCCCCCGTAACCCCCTCCTCCGACCCTCCCCTACCAGAAAAAAATCCCCCCTGAAAAGTCTGTATACTTCCCATTAACCAATACTATATGTAAACAATGGGCAAAGTTCATAACTTGCGGCCCTTCCCCCTGGAACTGTGAGTTATTAAGTCATGCTCAAAGACATATTTATTAGATTGTCGGCTATTCTGAACAAAATGGCTATCTTAAGATTTTGATTGGGTGACTTTGGGGAAAAAATGAGCGTGGGAGGGGGCCAAGTTGCCCTTCAATTTTTTTGGTCACTTAAAAAGGGCACTAGAACTTTTAGTTTCCGTTCAGATTGGCCCTCTTACGATATTCTAGGACTACTGGATCTATACGATTACCCCTGGAAAAAAAAAAAAAAACACGCATCAGTGATCTTTCTTCTGGCAAAAAATTGCAGATAAGAGCTTGAAACTTCTATAACAAGGTTCTCTGATATGCTGAATCTGATGGTTTGATTTTCGTTAAAGTTCTATGACTTTTAGAGGTTGTTTCCCTCTTTTTTTCGAAAGTAAGGCAATTTTCTCAGGTAACTCTCGCGTAACTTTTTATTGGTAAGACTAAACTTAATGAAACTTATATATTTGAAATCACCATAAAATTCTGATTCTATTGATGTATCTATTGGTATCAAAATTCCGGTTTTTAGAGTTTTGGTTACTAGTGAGCCGGGTCGCTCCTTACTTACAGTTCGTTACCACAAACTGTTTGATTGAAATAGAATTCCAACAAAAAGTTGTTTCACTTCTTCTAAAAATAGGTACACCTATGGATTTGATGTGGTTTTAAGTACATATGTGATCTTATAGCATAAGCTTGATCTTTCCTTTTATTTTTCCTAAAGCTTCGAATTTTTCATCGAATTTTGTGTGTAAGCTGTCAAAAAAAGCATCTAATAAACATGAAAATTGTTGTTCGTATCTGTAATTTTTGTTTCTCTAAAACTACAGATAAACTTCTCCTCTTTATTTCCACTAAATAAAAAAAAAAATAAAAATCCTAATTTTTTATAATATCCTCAAGAAAGACCTTCATTAATTTTCCAATTTGTCGTCGCTTCAAATGAACTGAGTGCTTTACAAAAATGAATTAAAGATCGGTTTAAATTTCAACAATCAATTTTCATAGTGTGATCTTGATTATTATTATGTTTTTCACCAAAATTTCGTAAAATCTCATTTTTTATCCTTCTTCACTTTTTCATTTCTTTGAATGTTCTAATTGCACTGTCGTTAAAAAGTTCTAGTGCCCTTTTTAGGTGACCAAAAAAATGAAGGGCAACTAGCCCCCCCCACGCTCATTTTTTTCCCAAAGTCACCTGATCAAAATTTTGAGATAGCCATTTTGTTCAGCATGTTCGAAAATATTATAAGTATGTCTTTTAGGATGACTTAGTCCCCCGAAGTTCCCGGGGGGAGGGCTGAAAGTTATGAACTTTACCCAATGTTAACATATAGTATTGGTTATTTGGAAGTATACAGACGTTTTCAGGGGAGATTTTTCCTGGTAGTGGGGGGGGGGCCCGCCGGGTCGGGGGTTATGTGGGAGGATCTTTCCATGAAGGAAGTTTTAATGGGGGAAGGGACATTGCTATGAAGGGGACGCCGGACTTCCCAGCATTATTTAAAAAAAGATCAGAAATTTAATATAAAAAAACAAGTATTTCAACTGCAACAGCAGCAACATCGAAACTTTAAACGAACAGAAAATATTACATATATAATTGGGTTCACCCCGTAGTCAATGCCTCGCTCTTTAAGCCAAAGATTTTTTAGTACTTTCATAAGAGCTATTTATTCTAATTAACGGCCTTTGTGATTAAGGGGTCATTTTTAAAGAACTGGAATAAAATTCGAACTTTCGCTTAAAGAGCAAGGTATTGACTAGGGGGCGAACCCCCTAATAAACGTATTAAAAATATATGAATATAGAAGTTCGTTACGTAAGTTAATTCGTAAGTTACGTATATTTATTACTAATAAAAACGTTCGTAAATAAAATTAAACAAGTTTCGAGAAAGCCATTTAACTAAATAAAAATAAATTAATATGAAAATTTTGTTTTAATTATTCATGTACGGTGAGCCAAGATCAAAACCTGCATTTATTCAAAAACGTTCAAAAATTAAACAAAAAAAACAAGTTTTTAAACTGAAAGTAAGGAGCGACATTAAAACTTAAAACGAACAGAAATTATTCCGTATATGAAAGGGACTGTCCCCTCCTCAACGTCTCGCTCTTTACGCTAAAGTTCGACTCTGTCTCACAACTTTATTTTTTAAAACAATAAAAAACTTTAGCGTAAAGAGCGAGGCGTTGAGGAGGGGACCGCCCTTTCATATACGGAATAATTTCTGTTCGTTTTAAGTTTTAATGTCGCTCCTTACTTTCAGTTTAAAAAACTTGTTTTTTTTTATTTAATTTATAAAAGAAGTTTGTGTAAGATGGTAAAGAAGCGCACGAGGAATGTCAGCGGCATATCGAAGGACAAGATTCGATGCTTTCCTATTGACGGTTTTTCTAATTTATTGACGAAGAAAAGAGGGTCATCAACGTGGTCAACGTGGTACTTATCCAAAAACAAATATGTTTCGTAGATACAATGGAAGGCCCAGTAGGAAATTTAGGTACTTAACTGAGCCTGAATACGAAGGTTGTCTGTGGATGTAAGCCAATGTTATAATGGGAAAGTAAAGTAGACGCTTGGGAGTGCAACTGCTGAGAACAATCGAATTCAATTATGTTTGTTAAAATTAAACTTAAGGGCTACCAATGTTGCGTAATTCAAACATAGATCGTAAATCATCCAAGAGAAGCCTTGAGTTTCTCGAATTACCTCCGTAAGTGATTCCGAGATACTGAAGTTTCGATCGAGGAAAAACCTTCTCTTGCTCAATCTTAACGAATAAAGACTGTCGAAACTTGGTTTTGGCTGGATTACCACTCAGGCCAGCATTTGCGTTGCCCTTGAGTAGAAGATCAGTATCAGCCTGTAGGTTCGTGGGTGAGGTTCTTGTCAAGAGTACATCGTCTGCATAGTATTATGGACTCAAGTACATACCATCCATGGAAAAACTACAGGATAACGGGATGATGGCTAAGTCCTTTATATCTCCTTTCCTCCCAAAGTCAATTTTGTTACCCTTGAGGAAAGGAGAAAATAGATCGGTACTTGTCGGTTATTGGAAACACATTCAAGAATTACGCTTATAGGTTACATCTAAAAAAAACCGGTTTCGTAGCTCCAAAAGCAGGTGGACATGCATTGGACTTGTATAATTTTGGCTATATATTTGCATATTAGGGGTGAGGTTTAGGTTGGGTTTCCATAATTTTGTTTCTAAAGCTTTATTTTATCATTATGTTTTGTTATTTCTCATTAGAATTAAACTAACTTTACTTCTTGGGTGTGTTTCCAATAACCGACAAGTACCCAAAGATCTCCCTACGTTTCTCGAATAGCGGTCTCCATAACCCCTGGAAATTTTACCTAGTCATCCCCCTGATCCCCCTTAGATCTCAACTTCCCTGTACTACTTCAAACGAAACTCCCCATTTTTACCTTAATAAAATTTCCACAGAAAGATATAGAAGAGTTTTTTATCCCTACATAATTGGTGTATTACATCCCCTCCCCCTCTTTCCCCCTTTTGCAATTGACGGTGTGATGTTTATTTTACTGATTTTGGCAATTCTATTTGTATAATCTATAGGTTGATGATTTTGTGCATGATATAATTCGTTTTTAAGGTTTGTCTGTTGTTCTTTGTTGCCTTTGCCTCCTTTTTTTCAAAAACTCGATATGAAAAGCAATTTCGGCTCCACTACACCTAGGGATAGACTTAAACAAAATAAACACTCTCCTATTTCTAAACGCTAGAACAAAAGATTGCAATTGTTGCAATTCATGTAACCACTGTAACCTATTTATATTAATCTATTGGCAAATCCTCTGCTTTTCCTGGTCGTAAAAAGTAATAAAGTCTGATTGGCTCCTACTTCCTGACAATAGAAAAAAAGGTATTAACAGTGTTAACTTTGTTCCATTACTGGCAAGGA
The DNA here is from genome assembly GCA_029168905.1 of Artemia sp. Kazakhstan ARC1039. Taxonomy (NCBI): domain Eukaryota; kingdom Metazoa; phylum Arthropoda; class Branchiopoda; order Anostraca; family Artemiidae; genus Artemia; species Artemia sp. Kazakhstan ARC1039. Next base: position 20,413 of record JAQQPU010007757.1, read on the forward strand.
CTCCGGTACAATTAATATGCCTTTCTTTATAAGTAGATTTATGATAAATTAGATTAAGTAACTTCGCTCTTCCCTGTGTCAAATTAGCTGTAAGCCTTTGCCAAAGTTCGTAGTGTAGGATCTGTTTTTTTCATTTATAACGACCACCATTCTTTTTCGAACTGCTCCCAAGCTAACTTATTCACTGTAGAATCCTATATTTACGATACAGTTAAAACTGTACCCAAGAAAGTTACGGAGTCTAAATTCTGCTCCCCCTTTTTGCCATGAAATGTGAAAAATGTATTTACTTCAGTTATTCAAATGCTAAAAAAGCACTAAAAATGATTTGATAGTGTTGACTTGTCTGTTATGCTGCTTGGCGAAAAATGATACCCTAGTATATTGAACTTCTGGTCTTGCTGGTTTGGTTAATTAAATAAATAATTTTTTTTGAATTGTAATTAAGGAGCAACATTAAAACCTAAAAGGAACAGAGATTATTACGTACATGAGGGGGCTGCCCCTTCTTCAACCCTCGCTCTTTACCCTAGAGTCTTAAAGCTCTTTAAAATACTTCTTACTCAAATTTAACGGACCTTGTGTTGAGCAGTCTTTCTTAAAGAAATTTGACAAAAACCCAAACTCTGGCGTAAAGAATGAGGGTTCTTGGGTAAATTGCGTAGCATACAGCCCTTTCCCCAGGGATTATGGATGTCATTTCGTCCCCAAAGGCATAGTTATTGAACCTTTCAACCTTGCTGAAACGAATGGCTATCTCATAACCGGACCGGATGTCTTTGAGGAGAAAATTGACGTGGAAGGGGGGCTAGTTGCCCTCCAAACTTTTTTTTTAACTTAAAAAAGGCACTATAACTTTTAAGTTCCGTTCAAATGAGCCTTCTCCCGATCTTCTAGAACCATTGGTTCGGTACGATTACCCCTGGGCAAAAAAAACACGCATCCGGGATCTCTTTTCTGGCAAAAAATATAAATTCTACATTTACGAACAGTTCGTGGTAACGAACTGTAAGTAAGGAGCGACCCGGCTCAATAGTAATCGAAACTCTAAAAAACAGAATTTTGATACCAATAGATAGATCAAAAGAATCTGATTTTTATGCTCATTTCATGCATATAAGTTTCATCAAGTTTAGTCCTACCCATCAAAAGTTACGAGCCTAAAAAAATTTGCCTTATTTTCGAAAAAAGGGGAAACACCCCTAAAAGTGATATAATCTTAATGAAAATTACACCATCAGATTCAGCATATCAGAAAACCCTACTGTGGAGGTTTCAAGCTCCTATCTGCAAAAATGTGGAATTTTGTATTTTTCGCCAGAAGAAAGATCACGGATGTGTGTTTATTTGTTTGTTGTTTTTTTTTTTATCCCAGGGGCGATCGTATCGATCCAGTGGTCCTAGAATATTGCGAGAGGGCTTATTCGAACGGAAGTTGAAAGTTCTATTGCCCTTTTAAACTGGCCAAAAAAAAAATGGAGGGCAACTAGACCCCTCCCACGCTCTGTTTTTCAAAGTCACCTGATCAAAATTCTGAGATAACCATTTTGTTCAGCATAGTCGAAAGTCTAATAACTATATCTTTGAAGATGATTTAATCCCCCACAGCCCCCGGGGGAAGGGCTGCAAGTTATGAACTTTGTCCATCGTTTACATATAGTATTGGTTATTGGGAAGCATACAGTCGTTTTCAAGAGCGATTTTTAGATTTTTACTAGTGGGGGGTCGGGGGGAGGGGATTACGTGGGAGGATCTTTCCATGAATGATATTTTCATGGGTGAAGGGACATTTTTATGAAGGGGGTGCCGGATTTCCAAGTATTATTTAAAAAATGATCTGAAATTAAATAAAAAAAAAGTTTTTTCAACTGAAAGTAAGAAGCAACATTAAAACTTAAAACGATCAGAAATTATTACGTATATGAGGGGGTTTGCCCTCTAGTCAATACCTCGCTCTTTACGCGAAACTTTTTTTTGCACTTTCAAACGATCTATCTATTCTAATTAAACGGTTTTTGTGATTCAAGGGTCATTCTTAAAGAATTGGAACGAAATTCGAGCATTAGCGTAAAGAGCGAGGTATTGACTAGTGGGTAAATCCCCTCATATACGTAATAATTTCTGTTCGTTTGAAGTTTTATTGTCGCTCCTTACTTTCAGTTGAAAAAACTTGTTTTATTTATTTAATTGTAGATAGGAGCTTGAATACTTTACAGTAGGACTATCTGATATTCTGAATCTGCTCCTCTGATATGCTGGCTTTCATTTATATCCCTCGACTTTTTGAGGCGGTAATTTTGGTCTATTTCCAGAAAGATATATTTCCTATTTAAATATGTATTTCTGTGATATCCAGCATCACACCAAACATACACCAAATTATTGGTGTATGTTTGGTCACCGGTGCTATAAACTATTCCCATGTGGTCTAAAACGCTTTCGAATAATCTGTAATTTAGGATTTTAAGTGAGTTATTATGTATCAGTCACTAATGTCATAGTTAACACAATAGTGTTGATTAAATAAGGTTGAATATACTTCCCGTGTGCTTTTTTTCTCCGTTGATAACCGTACAGAACAATGGTTTTAGATAGTTGGGAAGAGCACAGTTGACTCACAAACTTTAAGTTCTAGTGCCTATTTTATTCTGATCGGTGGTCAACGTGTCACCCTTTGGAAGCCTATGCTAGCACGCACGCAGCCCCAATTTTATGATGGCTGTATTAATCAAAACGATGGGAAGGTGCAAAAACTAAGTCTCCGGAGGCAAGATGATAAGTGCATCCCAGAGGAATGGGCATAATTATGCAAATAAAACTAGTATAAAATCCAAGCACACCAATTACAATCTGGCAATTACGAAATAGCTATCTCAAAATTTTGATCGGATGAATTTTGGGAAAAGGGGGAATGGGAAGGGGTGCTAGTTACCCCCCAATATTTTTGATCATTTAGAAAGGACACTAGAACTTCTAATTTCCGTTCTAATGTCCCTCTTTCGATCTTCTTGGACCATTGGTTTGAAACGATCACCCCTAGGAAAAAAAACAACAACAAATAAATTTGCATCAAAAACCAATAAACACCGTTATCTTTTTTCTGGCAAAAAAAAAAAAAAAAAAAAAAAAACAAGATTCCACATTTTTGCAGGTGGGAGCTTGAAATATTTACTAGAGGATTATTTGACACGCTGAATCTGACGTCGTTATTTTCATTAAGATTTGTTAACTTCTTAAAATAAGGAAAATTTTCTCAGGTTCGTAGCTTCTAATGAGCAACATTAAACTCCGATGAATTTTATATATTTTGTATCATCTTAAAAGGCCTAAACTTTTGATGTATCTATTGTCAAAATTCTGTTTTTTAGAGTTTCGGTTACTATTGGCCCGAGTCACTCCTTATTACGAACTGTTTGATCGGCTATGATTTTACCCAAAATATGCCCATATTTTGCTCCAAGAGCCGTTGAAAAGCACATTTTTGGTTTAGGCACTAATGGACAAACTAAAAAATAGACTAGGCGCTTGGAAGAGGGAAAAGAAAAATTGTTGATATTAATTTTACAGCATCTCAAAATTGTCAATTCCACACCTGTCAAAACCAATGTAAGTTCTAAAACCACGAACTATTTTTACAAGGATAAAAGGATACCTTTTTTAAAAGTCACTGCTTTTATAGATAGGACAAACCTCGTCTAATTGGCACTTTTAATGCTATATAATAGAAATCTCAGAACATAAATATAAAAATAAGGCAGCATCATTCAGCCAGGGGGGGGTGGGAGCCCCCCCCCCCCCATATGGGCGCCCATGTGTCCAGTTTTTGCGAGAAATAAATTTCAAATTGGATTAATTACCAATGCTTTCGGAGAAAGTTGATGCAATTCCTGGACTTTCGGATAGCATTGCTGCCTTACAAGTACAGATGAATAACATTTGTACACAGCTATCTAGCAATGCTAAGACAAGTGAAGAAATTAAAAAAGAGCTGGAAAATGTGAAATCAGACCTAGTAATCACATCTGAACGAGCCAACCAGCTCGAAGCAGAGCAGAAAAGAACAAATTTGATTATTTATAATTATACTCCGCAACACCTTGGCGAGTATACTGTAAAGCAAGAAATAATGGATTTATTAAACCGTGCTATGCCTTCTCTCAATATAAGTCGAGGTGATGTACGTGATATTTTTAGATTGAAATCAGGGCCAGTAGTAGTGAAGCTAAATTCGGTCGAAATCAGAGACTACATCTTAAGAAATAGTTCCTTATTGAGAAAGATAGGTCTATCGGTGGCCCCAGATTACACGGCTAAACAAAGAGAAGCCCGTAAACACTTAAAGGAAATTAAGAATCTTGCACAGAACGACGGCCGTCATGCAAAGCTACGAGGTGACAAGCTGTTTATCCAAGGCCGACTATTCAGGTACGATGGAAAGGCTGTGATTGAGGTTAAAAGTAACTTTGTGCCAGTTAAAAATCTTGGTCCACCTCCTAGTGCTAGGCTCCCAAATTACCCTGCTGTTATCCCGATGGGGCTAGATAGTGATGCCAGTGATAGTGATGCCGAGACAGTGATACCATCAACAGCCTATTCTCAGGCAGTATCGGCAACTAAAAGACCTGCTAGTGCTGTTATTAGCCCTAATGACCTACATAGACCAGGCGCTCGAAACGTGGCACCCAGAGGAAACCATTCTCCATGAAAAGGACTTAACAGAAGACCTCGCAGTGGTTTTTCCCGTGATTTTGTTGATAATAGTCAGCGAGTGCTAACATATATTAATAGTTGCAGTCGTGAGTATTACCATTTTGCCTTTTCCCCGACAGAAGCTAGGAACGAGAAACTCCAAGAAGTGGCTAGTGATATTAATGCACTGACAGAAAGCATAGACGCACAGGAAATGGAGAGACATATACTGAGTTTAGTGTCATGGAACATACAAGGACTATGTGATAAGTTGCCTTATTTATATGATGAATTACTTTCGTTTGATGTGATTTCCTTTATTGAAACATGGAACGATCATTCTCCTATATCACCTCTCCCAGGGTATTTGGTTGAACAGGTTGTGCGTAAACCAGCAAAAAATAATAGACATTATGGTGGTATTTTGGTTTTGATTAAATCATCAGCTATTGATGGTTATGAAAGAGTTAATAGTAGATCTGAAAATTTACTTTGGCTGCGTATTTGTTTTAAATGTGGGGAGAGATTAATTTTGGGCGTTGTGTATATCCCTCCACAAAATAGTTTGTATAGTCGAGAAAATACTTGGGACATTTTAGATGATGAACTGTCGCTAATACAAGAAAGTTATAGTGATTTTGAGTGCGTTTTGATGGGGGATTTTAATGGTTATACCGGCGTTGAGGTTGAGGTTGCAGATTTATTAATCCCAGATTTAGGAGATTTGGTCCCAATTTGTTGTAGAATACCGCGAAGTAATAAGGATGAAAAAAGAAAAATAAATGTTTGGGGAAGAAAGCTCCTGGCGCTTTGCGGGGAACATGGTCTGATCATTGCGAATGGAAGGTTTGGAAATGATAAGGGTCTGGGCGAGCTTACTTGCCTTTCGGGCCCAACTCCAAGTGTTGTAGATTATGCGCTGATTAATACGAAATTTGTACCTGAATCGATTGATTTTGATGTACTAGATTTAGTTGGATCCGATAATAGAGCTATTAAGCTTGAGCTGAAGACTGGGAAGCTTCAGGATGATGTTCCTCGAGTTAGAAATTTGTGTAATGGGGAGCTTAGATTAGAGGGCTTAGGAAAACGAATTAGATATGATTTAACGGATAATGATTTTGAAACATTTAAAAGGGAGCTTATGAAGTTGCATGTAACAAATAAGTTGAAAGCGTTAGAAAAAGATGGAAAAGATATACATGGTATAATTATGGAGTTAAATGAAATAATTTACAGTTGTGCAATATTGTGTAATCTGAAAAAAAAAATAAAAAAATGAGCGATATTTTGATTTGGAATGTAAGTTAATGAAAGAAAAGGTCAGATATTTATTGAGTCATTTAAAAGAATGTGATAGAGCTGAAGATCAAGGTTTATGTTTAGCCGAATATAAGGATAAGAGAAGAGATTATAAAAGGTTAATTAAAAGGAAAAAAAAGAGTTTGAGATTAAGAAGAAACTAGATATTGCAGATGATTTTAGAAATAAAGATTTTAAGAAGTTTTGGGGTTATATAAGGAATGATATTGGAAATGAAAAAGGAAATACACAGGTGGCTCCAGACGCCAATTCATGGCCTGATTACCTGGAAAGCTTGGAAGGTGATTGTGCAGAAATACAAGAGGTAGCACATACTACAGAGATGGTTGTTTATCCTATGAAGTAACATGATTATGATTTGGTAGGGGAAGTGAGTAATGATGAGATTAAGTTTGTATTCAAGAATTTAAAAGGAGGTTCGGCTGCGGGTGTTGATGGTGTACCAATAACGTTATTTAAGAATTTTCTTTCAATTTTTATGTCGATAATTGTTTTTCTTTGTAATAAGGTGTTAACTTCAGGACAATTGCCAAATGAGTGGAAAAGATCATTGCTTATGCCGCTTTTTAAGAGAGGAAACCCTAAGTTGCACATGAATTATCGTTTAATAGCGCTTGTCCCTGCTTTAAGTAAGGTAATGGAGAAAATAATAGATACCAGGCTTTCTAAATGGTTAAATAATAATAATACAATACATGAAGAACAAGGAGGTTTTAGGACAGGGTACGGGACGGTAGACACAATATTTATTTTAAAGGCATTAATTGATAAATATGGAAAGGGAAAAACTTGTCTTTATGTTGGATTTCTGGACCTCCACAAGGCGTTTGACAGTGTCGACAGAGAGCTATTGAAGGATGCCCTGTTTAGAATTGGCCTCCCTCATTTGTTTGGGAATGGGCTCCGAAAGTTAGTCTAGGGACCCATAAACTATCACTACTATTATTTGCAGATGATATTGCTTTGGTGGATAGTACACCGCAAGATCTGCAGACACTTTTGAGTCTTATAGAAGAATATTTGCAGATGAAAAAATTAAGGCTGAATGTTGAAAAGAGTGAAGTTGTTATTTTAAATAAAAGGAAAACAAGTAGCGAAGATAATTATTTATTTAAATTTAATAATAAGGAACTGAAAGTAAGTAAAAGAATAAAATATCTAGGATTTGTTTTATCGGAAAATGGAAGTTTGAAGAGTCATGTTGATGAACTAATTAATAGAGGTAAAGTGGCCATGTCTGCAATTTTTAGAAATCCGACGATAATGGGAATTAAAAACCTAAAAATGCATAAAAGAATATTTAATACAAAAATTTTACCAGTAATAGAATATGGAGCAGAGATTTGGGACGGAGAAGCGGCACAGAAGCTGGAGTCCCTCCAGCTCCAGTATTATAAAAGACTGTTTGGATTACATCAGACAACTCATTCGCAGATTCTGAAAGGTGATATGGGCCTGTTTTCGTTAAAACTACGTAGGTCTATTTTGATGCTTAGATTTGGTTGAAGCTCATTAGGTGTAATGAAGATAGACTAGTAAGAGCTGCTTATTATCAGATGTTGAGTTATGGTTCGAAAATGTCGTGGCCATCCCAAATTAGGTCATTGCTAGAAAGAGTGGGAATGCCTTACTTATGGAATGATGGTCTTGGGTCCCGTGATCTACCAGCAAATTTAGTAAGCCAGGTACGATTTATCTTAGAGGGTCAAGAAATTCAGTATTGGCAAGGGCTGGTGTTAAATTCTGCTACGTTGAATCATTATAATGAGGTTAAACCTAGTTTTGGAGAGGAAATTTATTTTAAATTCAATTTACCGGCTATGATTTTATGTCGATGGATTCAGCTTAGGGTGAATTGCCTTCCAATCCAGAGCAGGCAAATGGTGTTCGACAGGGGGATAGTACATCCTGATGGTCGGTATGTGTGTCCTCTTTGTAGGGATGAGGATGAAGATTTGGATCATTTTCTCCGAAAGTGCCCGGTGCTCTCTGATTTAAGGGAAAGTTACTTACATGGGATTGTTTCGCTGCTTCCTAAAATTTTACAAAGTAGTAATCCAACCACAATATTTCGTATTGGTGCGTACATAGAGAAGGGATTAGAAAGAAGGAAAAGTTTTTATAATTAATTATTTAATTACATGGAATTAAACTTATTTTCTCGATAATTTAACATAAGGTATTTTTCGCTATGTATCATGTTAATGTGTGTTTCGTAATTTGTTCTATTGTGATTTCTTTATTTTTCATAAATTGTTGTGTCTATATGGCTCTTGGGCTTTTGAAATACACGATCTATCTATCTATCTATCTATCTATCTATCTATCTATGAAAAGCCAGACAAAATTGGTGGCTGATGGACTGGGATATATTAGAAGTGAGAAGATGGAAGTTGATACTATTGTTTGCGCTTGTTCCCTCCTCATGAGTGCAGATTCGTCCCAATAGCAAATGTGAATTAGTAGTAGCTAATTAATAAAGCAATATTAGAATTGTAGAATTCTGGAATGTCGATAATACCCAAATTACAGTCAAAAATTAAGTAATTGCCACGATAAATGAAATAGGTTTTGACGTTACCCTGAGTAGTTGAGTTATGCCAGAGAGGGTGTTTTCTAAAGGGTCAATTATTTGTTAATCGACAACGCAATTAACGTGAACATATATTAACGAAGATCTACTTTAATTCATAAATATTGCAGTAAGTATTGTTCTACCCATAGTCAAGATGTGTTCATCAACACAGAGGGCTACATATTCATTGGTTAAGAGGGTCAAATGGAAACTAAAAAACTGCTTCGGTTTACCAGAAGTGTGATATCTCTGGAATATAAAATTCACATTATATAAGTATCAAGTAACAATAAAAAAATAAGTTTTCCACACAAAATAATCTAGAAAAGCCGTGGTAGTTCAGATCTAAAAAAATAATTTCATTATTAATATCTTATATTCTTATTTTTAGCAGGACAATTTCTATTGTCGAAATAGTTTTAACCTGAGAGTGCTCCTTTGTTGTTTGGTACTAGTTTCAGTACAACAGTCAGAAAAGGCAGAATAGAGCGGGGAGAGTAGGCATCTTTACAGCACTCCTGTAGAGGCGGAGAAATACTTCGTAAGGCTTTCACTATAGTTATTAATTTCTTTTAATTGTGTTAACCTTCTGCTTTTGTGGCAGTAGTTGGTGGTAGAGTGACTAGGAAATACTAAAAATTGAGAGATGTGATGGCAAAAGCATAATGTAGAACATTATAAAGATTCCCAAGCAACGATTTATGTTTTTTAATTTTTTTTTATTTTTTGTAAAGGGATTAAAAAAGAAAGAACCCTAATAATCTTTGCTTTTCCTACAGTGTAATATTATAATTTTTCTCTAATTCATTTTTACGAGCTAGTATAATTTGTTGGTTGGTAGACACTGATGTGTTTTGTGAACGTTTAGGATATTTGAGAGAGCCTTCATAGCGAAGTGCATAATGGATCTGCGTGAATCTTGGGTTAGTTGTCATAAAAAAAGAAAATAGAAAAGTCTTAACCAAAGAATGGTTAACCAATATATAGATGGTCCATTAATTCATTTAGAAAATAGAAAATAGAAAAAAAGAAAATGGAAAAGTCTCAAAGAATGGTTAACCAATATATAGATGGTCCATTAATTCATTTAGAAAATAGAAAATAGAAAATAGAAAAAAAGAAAATGGAAAAGTCTCAAAAAATGGTTAACCAATATATAGATGGTCCATTAATTCATTTAGACTATTTCAAATTAATTGCAGTAAGCTTAGAGCAAGGATTCCTATTCATGAATACGCGTCATCCCCTTTATTCTCAATAATGGGATTTGACTGCTCATGGTAATGATTGGCTAGTAAAGAGCGACTCTTAACAAGAAAGTTTGAAAGTGCTGTATATATCCTAAAAGTCTACTTTTTATGCTGAAATCAAAATTGTCCATCGATATTGTCTCCTGAAACACTGTACTTCTACAGGCTAAAGTTGTACTTCTAAATTAAATAGATCGTGGAGCAATTTGCTGCCCTTTCTGTCGTATTGTCACTTAGAGCGAAATTCGTGGTTCGAGTTAGATCAAACAGGGTAAATACAAACAATATTATATAACGATTTTTCAGACACATCATTCCCTCTCATATGTTATGAACGCGTTTAGTCTTTTTTGTACTATTATTTCTTTAGTTCCATTTCTATTGTCCAATAAGACCCTTCAAACGCACCTCACTTTCTCTCCACTTCTTACCGCATTCCTTTCCTGGATTTTTCCTAGATCTAGCAATTTTCAACAAAAGGAAAATCTTAGAAACTACCTTTCTAATGAGGGTTTGATATCCATGCAACATGATTAGTCATTCAAACGATTGTTTGACGTATATAACAAGTGGAAACTTTGAAATTGTTCAAAGTTCAAGGTTGTTCAAGGTTGTTCTCCTTCTATTCTTAATGGAAAAATAGAGTCAATCAATTTCAACACACCTGCAATAAGACCATTCTTCGTTACAATTTAGTCTGAAGCAATAAACTATTTATGTCACGTGTGTTAAGGGCGCTGTTTTCTAATCAAATTTTCCTGATCATTGAGCTTCTTGTTGATGATTGAATGTCGAAGGTTTTCGGTGTTATATTCGATTAAAAAAGAAGAACGAAAGAGATAGAAATTAGTGGCTTGAAAAAAGAATGTAAAAAGGTAGAAGGTTGCCTTAACCTCAGTACAATCATCCCTGGTAAAAAAAAGAGAATAGAAAGGAAGACACGTCAATGCTATCCATACAAGGGGTGTGTGTGTAAACCTAACGTTGGGTGTTCAGTGACGGATATTCCACTGGTGTACCTTTTATTTTGATTTGATGCCATTTTTCAGAGGGCTCCTTCTCAGAATTAAAAACAAGTTTTTATAATACAAAGCATATTTCTGAATAATAAATCTTATACAAAATGAGCATTCATGGGAAATGTTTCTCATTTGACAGTTTCTTAGAAAAGACGTTTTTAAACGTCCGGTTATTATGATCTACACAGGTTCGCTCTACACAAGATTGCAGCTATTGCTGCAGCCATGATTAAGACAAAAGTTGCTAAAATAGCAACACAATCGAAAGAATCAAAGTTCTAGCTGGGAATAAATTTATTTGTTCAGAAAGAATCCAGTTGAAAAAACTTAAAAACACATTAGTTAAAGCATAGTTAGACTCATTTTTTTTTTAACACGACAGAAGATTTCAAACGCTTTATATGCTCTGATAAGCTTTTTAAGTTGATTAATTAAAAAACCTTTTTCCACAAAAGAAGTTTTTCAATGAAAAGTAAAGAACGTCCATTAAACAAAAAATGAGCAAAAACAAAATCAAAAAATCTACCAAGCGTGAAACTACCACAAATCAGCATCGATAAATAAATGAAACCCAAAACGAACAGAAATTACAATAAATAACCGATTCAAACTCAAAACGAGCAGAAATTCATACATTATAATAATACATTATACCCACATCGATCTTTACTATAAAATGTCAAGCCTTCCAATCACTTTGGACTATTAAAATGGGTACTAGGCCTTTCGATTTCTAATCGAATGAGCCCTTTTTGAATTTCTACGACAGTGCTTTCTTGAAACACCTTATATGCCCCCAGGGCATAAATTACAACCCTTACCCTAAAGGCTGTGAGGGTGGTTGTCATCTTTTAAGAACTAATTTCCAGAACTTTCAACTACGTTAAACAAAATGGCTATCACACAATTTTGATTGGATATATTTGGGAAAATGGTGAGCGTGAAAGGGGCGTTAGTCGCTCTCCAATCACTTTCAACTATTAAAAAAGGCACTAGCCCTTTCAATTTCCAATCAAATGGGCCCTTTTGAAGTTTCTACGACAACGCTTTCAATAAAAACCTTATATACCCCCAGGACATAACTTACAGCCCTTGCCTTGGGGGCTGGGGGGGGTTGTCATCCCCAAAGACCTAATTTTCAGAACTTTCTGCTACGTGAAACAAAATGGCTATCTGAAAATTTTGAGTGGATGTGTTTGGGGGAAGGGTGGGCGTGAGAGGGGTGTTAATTACTCTCCACTCACTTTCGACTGTTAAAAAGGGCAATTTCAATTTCCAATCAAATGAGTCCTTTTTGAAATTTCTACAACAACTTTCTATATAAACCTTATATTCCCCCAGGGCATTACTTACAACGCTTGCACCGAGGGCTATGATGCGGTTATCACCCTAAAAGACCTAATTTCCAGAACTTTCGACTACGTTGAACAAAATGGATATCTCAAAATTTTGATCGGATGTGTTTGGGGAAATGGTGGGCGTGAGAGGGTGGTTAGTTGCCCTTCAATCACTTTTGACTATAAAAAGGCCACTAGCCCTTTCATTTCCCAATTGAATGAGCCCTTTTTAAAGTTTCTACAACATCGCTTTCTATAAAAACTCTATATGCCCCCAGGGCATAAATTACAACCCTTGCCCTGAGGGCTGTAAGGGGGGAGGGGTTGTCATCCTTAAAAACCGAATTTCCAAAACTTTCAACTACGTTGAATAAAATGGCTATCTAAAAATGTTGATTGGACGTGTTTGAGGAAAAGGTGGACGTGAGAGGGGGATTAATTGCCCTTAAATCACTTTCGAGACTATTAAACAGGGCACTAGCCCTTTGAATTTCCAATCGAATGAGCCCTTTTTCAATTTTCTACGACAAAGATTTCAATAAAAACTTATATGTCCCCAGGGCATAACTTATAACCCTTGCCATGAAGACTGTGGGGGGAGTGTTCTAATCAAAGGTATAATTTCCTGAACTTTAAACTGCTTCGGAAAAAATGGCTATCTCAAAATTTTGATTGGATGTGTTTGGGGAAATGGTATGCTTGGAAGGGGTGTTAGTTGCCATCCAATCACTTTCGACTATTAAAAAGAGCATTAGTCATTTCAATTTCCAATCGAATGAGCCGTTTTTGAAGTTTTCACGACAACGCGTTCTATAAAAACCTTATATGCCCCCAGGGCATAACTTAAAACCGTTGCCCTGAGGGCTGTGGGGGAATGTCCTCCTCAAAATGTAATTTCTATCTGGAAATCAACTACGCTGAACAAAACAGCTATCCAAAAATTTTGATGGGATGTGTTTGAGGAAAAGGTGGACGTGAAAGGGGGGTTAGTTGCCCTCAAATCACTTTTGACTATTAAAAAGGGCGCTAGACCTTTAATATTTACAATCGAATGAGCCCTTTTCAAGTTTTTACGACAAATATTTCAATAAAAACTTATATGCCCCCAGGGCATAACTTGTAATCCTTGCCCTGAAGACTTTGGGGGGGGGGGAGTGTCCTGCTCAAAGATGAAATTTCCTGAACTTTAAACTGCGTGGAACAAAATGGCTATCTCAAAATTTTGGTTGGATGTGTTTCGGGAAATGGTGGGCATGGAAGGGGTGTTAGTTGCCTTCCAATCACTTTCGACTATTAAAAAAGGCACTAGCCATTTCAATTTCCAATCGAATGAGCCCTTTTTGAAATTTCATACGACAATGCGTTGTGTAAAAACCTTACAGGCCCCCAGGGCATAACCTAAAACCCTTGCCCTGAGGGCTGTGGGGGTTTTCATCCTCAAAGACCTAATTTCCAGAACTTTCAACTACGTTGAACAAAATGGCTATCTTAAAATTTTGATTGGATGTGTTCGGAGAGAAGGTAGGCGTGAGAGGGGGGTCAATTGCCTTTCAATCAGTTTCGACTATTAAAAAGGGCACTAGCCATTTCAATTTCCAATTGAATGAGCTTTTTTTGAAGTTTCTACGACAGCGCTTTCTATAAAAACCTTATATGCCCCCAGGGAATAACTTACAACCCTTGCCCTGAGGGCTGTGGGGGAGTGACCTTCTCAAAAACATATTTTCTATCTGGAAATCAATTACGCTGAACAAAATGGCTATCTCAATATTTTGATTGGATGTGTTTCGGAAAATGATGGGCGTGGAAGGGGTGTTAGCTGCCTTCCAATCACTTTCGACTATTAAAAAGGACACTAGCCATTCCAATTTTCAATCGAATAAGCCCCTTTCGAAGTTTCTACGACAACTCCTTCAAAACGAAGTGCCCTGGTATGGAAAAAGAAGAAAAAAAACAAACAAAAAACGACTAAATAATACATTGTGTTAACATCGTTCTTTACTTATGCAGCGCGATTGCGCTACCTATGATAACAAGGCGCTGGAGTGCTGCATGACATTAAAAGAATTGGTGTATAATTTTTATACACCGAAGCATGCATCTGAAAAACATAAAATACGAAGAGAATTTATTTCGTGCAGTATCTATCATATATATGTGACAGTAAAACATAATTTAAATATTTCAAAATTGACAAATTTTGGAACGTTATAAGGTATACACGTTTAAAATTAATTTTTACCGCTCCGTATAAATATTAGATTCCATATTTAACAACTTTTCTTTGAACTTTATATTTTCAGATGTGTTATTAGTAATAAATAAATGAAATAAAACTAAACGCCATTTTTTTATTTTCCTTTTCAGTATTTTCAAACTTATAAAGCATATTGACGCCTATAGAGGTTTGACATTTTGTGTGAAAAAAAAAAAAAAAAAATCATTAGATTCAGATTTTGCTCTAACTCATCTCTTTGTAAATTTTGTTAATCCGACGCTTTGTGCATAAACATATTTACTAAAAACAAAGATCATTCCCCTTTTGATTGCGCGATTTGCCATTTTGAGAAAAATGTAATAGTTTTTTTTCTGACATGTCATTTGACCTAATGATATAAGAAAACCAGACTATGGGTTGGAGCCTTTTTTTTGTTTTTTTTTTTTTTTGCAAATAGCTCAGCATTTGAAATTGAGTCTGCTCGTAAGGTGTTTGTCGATTCTTCGGAGCCTTGTCAGTTTTATTTTGCGAGCTAATTCCACTTAGCAGCATTCAAAGGCCAGTTCTAACCTGGATCGAAAGCTAAAGAATAAAGGCAGGCGAAGCTATTTTTGTTATTGCTTTTTCAAGTCAATACTAATTCCCCCCCCCCCCGTCTAAATTTATTTCTGTTGACGATGAAGACTCAGTGGCAGCCACAAAACTCCAATGTTTGAAAAAATATAAATCCTCATAAATTCATAACTAAAATGTTCGGAGATTGTCACTTGTATCTTTCGATTTTGTATCTTTTGTATCTAGGTATGACTCACCAAGTGAGAAAAACAAATAAATTTATACTATTGCTACTTACTTACAGCTTACTTCAGCAGCAAGCTGCCTGAGCGCAGCACAACTGCGCATTCTTCTCCTCTACTCCAACCTACTCAAACTTTCTCTCTTCATCCCCTCCCACGTTGTTCCAACTTCCTTTAAACGATTTCTTATGACCTCTTTCAATCCCATTCAAAGACGACCTGCATTTTTTTTTTACCCCTGATTGACGGTGAAAATAGAAGTTTTTTGACAATGTGTCATCCTTCGTCCGTAAAACATGGTTTAGCTATTTTAGCCTTTCATTTATCACAGCCCAAAAATATTGGGTTGAGCCTCGCTTTTCGCACAGCCTACTGTTTGATATGCAGTTAGTCTAAGAAGTGCATTAGCTATCCTTACTATCAGTTGGAAAACATTTAACATAAATTCCTTAGTCACCGAAGTGCCCATAATCTTCTTTCAGATTTAGCATTTCAGAGCCAATCATGGTTAACCACTGTCATGACCATGGGTCCCAATATATCTTTGTTTGCGGACTTTCCTTCCTATTCTTCCGAAAAACATTTCAACTGGGAAAACCCCTTCGCCTTGTTTAAACTTTTGAATAACTTCACCAAGTTATGATTAATCCGCTCACAACGGGACTTACGGGGCTTTGTCAGCCCCTTAAATAATAGTGCCAACTGGGACGGGGGAGAGATGTGCCCCATTAGATTCCCCCTCTCTATATAAAAAAAATTCTGTATTTTCATAAAAAAAATGAGACAACACGAAAATTGCTTCCCTATAGATTTTAGAAAACACATTTTGCCCCATTCCCTACAGTTTGTTAATTGGTGCCGCCGCCCATAAGCAGAAATTCGTCTAGGGAGATAATACCTTTTGGGAGGAATGGGATAATTATCAGAACAAGACAAAATAGGCAAATTATTCGAGAATTATAGAAATGAATACCAATAAGAATATACAAGAGTGTTTACGAAAATATTCTATTGCTTAGAAAAAGGGGCTGTGTCCTCTGTCCCTTCCTGATATACCTGACTGGGTGCAATCATTGATGATAATTTCGTGGAAACGATTGCTTTGTTGTGACAAAGAAAAGTAAGAAGAAAAACCTAGAAAAACCGATATTTTTAACTGTACAAGCTTATCGTGATCGAATTGTCATATTTTTCTGTGAAAAGGGATCTTTGCATATTTCTCGGATTTATTCCTGCATTCAAGAATAGAACAACGCCTGGCTTGTTTAACAGGATTGCCACCCGGTGACAAAAAAAGATCACAAAATTTTAGTGATTCTCTGGTTGATTTAGGAATTTTTCTTCCATAATCTAGTGATTTATTCGTGAATTTCGTTTTTTTTTGTTTGGGCAATATAAAAAATTTCTAGAAATAGTGATAAATCACTAAAGGTGGCAACCCTGGTGTTTAATTGTATGAATTTTTTCCAAATTATTAATTCACCCTAAACAATATTGAGGGGATTAGTAACCAGTTTTGCAAATGTGTCAGCATTTACAGGGAAATAACTTTTTACAGGTTCCTAGAATTTGATTCAAGGTGATGTTGTTCTGTGAAACATCAAAGTGATGATTTCATTTCTATGAAACATACGAACTCTTAAGCTAATTCTAAGAGTTTCGTCTTATTTAACTATTATGTGATCTAAAAAAATGAAATATCTTTGACATTTGCGATGTTAGATCTAACAAATAATTGTGTAGGATTTATTTCACCTTTTGGTGCCAGAGAAAAAATCAATAAGGGAGATATTATTGATAAGTACCACCTTGTCACTAAGCAGCGAATTTATGACTCGAGAGCGAAATTATCCCGCTGCTTATAAAGCTGTTCAGAAGAAGAAAACAACACAAGACAGACGTTAGATCCTTTGTGTTTTTGATCAAGGAGGCACACTTGTGCCTCTATAAAGAGGCGACCCACCACGATGTTAAGCGATTTCAGGTCCTAGAGGTCGCAGAGAGACGGCGGTAATCGCATTTTGTAGCCCAAGCTCAAACTAAGACACTTGCAAAATTTCATCCTCCTCCGACTTTATCTTCATGGGGTAAACTGGGCCGGAAGTTTCGACCCTCCCACCACAGCCCCCCTTTAACGTTGTCCGATTGGGCTGAAATTTAGAGGTTAAGCTTTCCTAGGGCC
>JAQQPU010007758.1:0-12319 GCA_029168905.1 Artemia sp. Kazakhstan ARC1039
CAAAACGTTAGACAAATATATATATATATATATCAGCCTTACATCTACAGATTTACAATCCTTGTTGTAAATTTCACATTGACCTTACTTCTCAACAATTCATGATCTTATAGTTAAAGACTCTTCCCTTTGAAAAGCCTCCCGACCCTCAGGATTCAGAATTGGTTGAGCTTGTTTTAACTCGCCCCAGCTGTTTTGTAGACTTTGAGGACGCTTCGGCTATTGCGCATTTACACTGCGCCCTACAAATTAAAAGGGAGAAGCTGAAATGTGGTGACAAGTTTGCGCTTGCGCAGTTTAAAATTTTTCAATGGGAATGGATCAGGAAGAATAAAGTGTGATTGAACATATATTAGCCTGTTGATTCTCCTTTTTGGAACAGCTAAGCACAACATATGGTAATTATCTCATAAGTGTGGAAATGTGAGATACGATCTTTAGGCATGATAATGATGAAGCATGATTCTAAGAATTTGTAATTTGGCTCATTACCAACCAAAGCCGAATCCAGGGGAGGGAAGAAGGGAGGTTAGAGAGTTTGAACTCCAAAACAAATGTTTGTCAAATTTGTAAAAACGTAACAAAAATGCATATTAACAATTTTTTTAGTTGTTTTTTAAAGTTTCATTTTGTAAACCCACCCCTAAACAAAAATCCTGGATACGGCCTTGGTACCAACACAGTTTCGCCAACATCTAAAGTCTAGATATTTGACCAGGAACATAAAATTAATGGATTCACCAATGATTGGCTCAAATGCCCCAAACAAAAAAAAATTGATTTGTCATGAATATGAGCACAGTAAAAGACTAGGTGGCTTAACATTTAATATAAATTTGACAACACTGTCTATTGAACGTATGAGATGAAAAATTTTGTTTCCACAGAAAAATTTATGATGGTCACCAAATTTAATAAAAAAAAAAAAGGACAAACACACTCTCTTTCAAATACATTACAAAAATAAGATGCTGATTCTAATGTCATAATTGACTATAAAAATTATGTCAACAGCCGAAAGAAGATATTTAAACAAACTTATATTTTCATAGTTTTATATACTTGGTTACATAATTAATTTAGAAAGATCCACTAAATTAAAGCAACAGCGATCATACATTATTGGTCCAATCACATTGCATAACAAACAGCTAGAATATAATTCTCTGGTCACATGTTAAGAGTTTTTTATTAACATTACAGGCGTACGAAGATCACAAACTTAAAAATCAAACAGTCAGTGAAACGAAATAACTTTGAAAGGCAGATCAAGATAAAGCACTCAAAAATCCAAACAGTAATTTCGCAAGAGATAACCGTTTTGAATAGCTTCAGTTTACTCTAAGGACATTCCACCGGGGAACTTCAGTCAAACTAATCAAAGGGAATTCTCCTTTCCCCCAAACACAGAGGCATATTCTCCAACGAGGAATAGCCTTGTATTGATCGATTTTATGATTTTCAACAAGGTGATAAAAGAAGACTCTGAGCAGTAAAGACGATTCCAACCCAACAAGTTATGTAAAAAAAAAAAAAAATTATCTCATATGATACCATAAGGAGGCTAAACGATGAGTAGAACTTAAAAACAATGACGTAGAAGGGAGCGTTACGTCTCTCCTTAAGAGAGACAGTAGATAAATTGTGACACTAAGAGTCGTCCACTGAGGATCCCTCTCAGGTAGAAATTAAATAAAAAAAACAAGTTTTTTAAACTGAAAGTAAGGAGCGACATTAAAACTTAAAACGAACAGAAATTATTCCGTATATGGAAGGGGCTTTCCCCTCCTCAACGCCTCGCTCTTTACGCTAAAGTTTGACTCTGTCTCAAAACTTTATTTTTTAAAACAATAAAAAACTTTAGCGTAAAGAGCGAGGCGTTGAGGAGGGGAAAGCCCCTTCCATATACGGAATAATTTCTGTTCGTTTTAAGTTTTAATGTCGCTCCTTACTTTCAGTTTAAAAAACTTGTTTTTTTTATTTAATTTGTGAACGTTTTTTAATTAATGCAGGTTTTGATTTTGGCTCACCGTGCATGAATAATTAAAACGAAATTTGCATATTAATTTTACTTTTATTTGGTTAAATGGCTTTCTCGAAACTTGTTGAATTTTATTCACGAACGTTTTTATTAGTAATAAATATACGTAACTTACGAATTAACTTACGTAACGAACTTCTATATTCATATATTTTTAATACGTATATTAGGGGGTTTGCGCCCTAGTCAATACCTTGCTCTTTAAGCTAAAGTTCAAATTTTGTTCCAATTCTTTAAAAATGACCCCTTAATCACAAAGGCCGTTAATTAGAAAAGATAGCTCTTTTGAAAGCACTAAAAAAAACTATAGCGTAAAGAGCAAGGTATTGACTTGGGGGAGAACCCCCTCATATACGTAATAATTTCTGTTCATTTTAAGTTCTAATGTTGCTTCTTACTTTCAGTTGAAAAAACTTGTTTTTTTAAATTTAATTTCTGATCGTATTTTAAATGATGCTTGGAAATCCGGCGCCCTCTTCATAGAAATGTCCCTTACCCCAAAGAAACATCCTCCACTGAAAGATTCTCCCGAGTAACCCCCTCTTTCAGCCCCCCCCCCCTACCTGAAAAAAATTCTTCCTGAAAATGTCTGTATACTTCCCAATAACCAATACAATATGTAAGCAATGGGCAAAGTTCATAACTTGCAGCCATTCCCCTGGGAACTGTGGGGGATTAAGTCATCGTAAAAGACATATTTATTAGATTTTCGACTATGCTGAACAAAATGGCTATCTCAAAATTTTGATCAGGTGACTTTGGGAAAAAAATGAGCGTGGGAGGGGGCCTAGTTGCCCTCCATTTTTTTTGGTCACTTAAAAAGGGCACTAGAACTTTTAATTTCCGTTCCAATGAGCCCTCCTACAATATTCTAGGACCACTGGGTCAATACGATCACCCCTGGGGAAAAGAAAAAAAAACAACAAACAAATAAACACGCACCCGTGATCTTTCTTCTGGCAAAAAATGCAAAATTCCACAGTTTTGTAGATAGGAGCTTGAAACCTCTACAGTAGGGTTCTCTGATACACTAAATATGATGGTGTGATTTTCATTAAGTTTCTATAACTTTTAGGGGGTCTTTCCCCCTTTTCTCGAAAATCAGCCAAATTTTCTCAGGCGCGTAACTTTTGATGGGTATAATTAAACTTGATGAAACTTATATTTTTGAAATCAGAATTAAAATCTGATTCTTTTGATGTATCTATTGGTATCAAAATTCCGTTTTTTAGAGTTTCGGTTACCATTGAGCCGGGTCGCTCCTTACTTACAGTTCGTTACCACGAACTGTTTGATTTCAAAACACCAAAGGTGACAATACCTACATATTTGTGTACAAAAATAGCTTTTGAAAATCCTCTAATACCTCCCTGTTCCAAAAAAAAGAATCGGTTTATGTATGCGAGGGGTCTGTGAAAAATTAATCCTTTATGTATGCGTGACAATTTACTATATTTTTTAAAAGTTTATTTTTTATTTTTTTTTTATATTAAATTTTTTTATATTTAATATTTTTTTTTACCAAAGCAAATATTTTTATTTTACTTTCAAAGCTATGTTTCTACGTAACAGTAGCTGATATGTTAACTCAATCAGTCGTATAACGTAATAGAAATGAAAATACACCAAAAATGAAAATACAAAAAAAAACGAACATACAAAAAAACAAAAACGACAACATAAAGAATGAGAGGCACAAGGGAGACAAATTCACAATATTATAATTCAAAACAAAATTATAGAAATAAAAATTATTGAACCTGAAAAGTGTGTATCATCAAGGGTATAATATATTCTTTAAACTTTTTCTTTAAAATAGATAGACTATTCAGGTTTTTAAACTTATTATTAATTTAAGCCTATTCGCTGTAGAATAGATTCGAAATTTCCTTGAAAATGTGGCTCTTTCATAACTTACTGAAGGAGTGTATATGTATCAAGCTGAACCGAAGTGGGAGAGTGAGCGAAAGGGGGCGGCAAGAATATATGAATAATAAAAATAATTTTCTGGCGACTGAATATCATAATACCAAAGTGATAACTGCAAATCTTTAAGTTGACTGAAGACTTGTTATATTAAGAAATAAGAAGAGGAGTTTTGTTTCTGAAAGACTTTTAAGTCTTGCAGGGCGATGAAGGATAGTACCAAGAATTATTATAAGTATTATAATAATTCTTATAAATATGAATATTAAGGAAAATATTTTTTAAAGATACCATGGAGCGTTCAAAAGTTTAGTTCCTTCGACCTCTTGCAAAATACCTATGGCTAAGTTTTCAAATATATTAACCCTCTAAAAGCAACAAAAAAAAACTTCCTACTGACCTTCCTTACGACATGCCCGTCACCTGATAAGAAAATGTTCAGAATTGTCCAAGAATTGGATTGAGGTTAGTGTATATAAACACATGAGCAACAAGTCAGTCAAATTGTTTTTTTTTTATATTTGCATATTGTATATAAAATGCTTTTGGGGGAGGAGGAATCAACCCAAATTTTAGAGAATTTTATTCTGAAAATATATGATTCAGTACTTGGACACTTAAACATAAAAAGTGGAATCTGTGGATTTGGTACAATTTTAGGACAGTCCACTCCAATTCCTTTAGTTAACATGTTATGATGGCACACACCACGTCTCCTAAATTGATGGTACCAAACTATAAATCTACTTTTTAATATAAGTGTTTGATACTCCAAACGTTTATTTAATGTGCTAATTAACCAATCGCAATGGTATTCAATCCTTTAGAATTAGAATAAGTTTCTATGTTTACAGCGACTAGTAAGCATACTAAGTTCGAATCCCAATTCAGCCTCCAAAGACTTAACTTCTAGCTTTAAGCCAGTACCGATTTTTCAACTCCAGCTTCACAACCCTGCATATAATCTTGCTATAATAATATTAATAATTTATTTATATTCGTCTTTAGGGTGTTTTTTCACACTAAAAAAAGTTTGGAAGAATAGGAAGATAAGTCTGCAAACCAAGATTAGAATATTAGAAGCTACAGTGATGACAGTGGTCGAATATGGCCCTTAAGCATGGGCGCTCAGAAAAGCGGATGAAGATTTGCTATACGTTTCCCAGAATAGTTGCTTAAGGATTATTCTGGGTACCCGGCTGACTGGCCGTATTTCAAACAATAGGCTATACGAAAAATGTGGTTCAATACCGCTCTCTAGGGCTATAATGAAAGAAAGGTTGAGGTGGCTAGGGCACGTTGTGCGGATGACAGATTGCCGAAGATTGTTCTTTTCGGCCAACCGTCTAGGGCTAAACGGAAAGCAGGTCGTCCTCGTCTGGGGTGGGAGGACGTCATAAAGAAAGATTTAAAGGAAATAGGAACTTCGTGGGCGGGTGTAAAAAGGGAGGCTTTGAATAGATTGGGATGGAGGAGGAGCGTGCGTAGCTGTGTTGGCCTCAGGTGGCTAGGTGCTGCAGTGAGTTGTTAGTAGTAGTAGTAGTATCTGTTTTTTACAATATTAAACGACATAGCGAAAAGAACAACAAATAGAATAGAATCCAGGAGGGACGCTGTACGCAGGGGGGAGGGCCTCAAGGTCGGATTCTCCTGAAATTCAAAATTTTTTAGAGCTTCTGGAAACTTTTTATTCAAGTTATCAAATACATTATGACTTTTTGTGATTACCACCCCCCTTAAAAAAATTCTTTACAGCACTCGGGGTACGAACGGAGAAAATGCATAAAAAAGCGTTTCTTGACACTTTCAGCGCTAGGTTCAGTGCAGCGACCATGAAATCCGACAATTGGTGTGACAAAGAAATAGACAACTTATTCTCCCATCGTGGCTATCTAAGCATCGCAGCCAAGAAATATGGAGCACAAATATAACTTATCCATTCAAGTTAATCAATCCCACAAATGAGATACATAAAATTCAGTTGGAAGAGCCACCGCACAGTTACTGAAGCAGCCATGATTGACGATCAAAAAAAGGGAACGAGTAACTTTCAACATTCAAGATATCAAAGCAACTAAATATCTCATCCTAATTTGGATTCTGTCCACCAGTCTCAAGAAAACTATGAGCTTTAGGAGAAATTTAGGAAGGAAATAGAATACAAATCGAGTTTAGTTCTTGCCCCGATGCACAATCTAAACCGGAAGACCTTTACAAGATTAATGTCTAAATGCAACACAGAAAAACACCATTAATCATGGGCTATAAAAGAGTTTTTATCTGGTAAGATATATTATATTTATTAGATTCACTAGAATAAAATTAATTTACATGAATTAATAAAGCAGATTAATCTATTTGATCAAATTAAAGTTGATTTAAACGACATAATTTTAACCCCTGAATACTATAATTTTATATACCAATAAAACTTATTCCACATGATTTTATATTTGTCTTACACAGCACCTTAATCGGACAAGTTTTATGTTTATTCATATACGTTTTTGTGTTCATTACCAATCAGTTATGTATATTTAACATTAAACTATTTTAAGTCCATTATTAAGTATGTCCAATTATTTATATATATGTTAGGGCTGACAGCATCGAGGTCGAAAAACACAATATAATACAGGGCATTTTGACAGTATGCAATGCAATGCAGTTGACAATATAGTCAACTGTTCCCCAACAACCCTGACAGAATAACACATGCCAGGATTACGCAAGTTAAAGTCCTGAAAGTAATAATTGAGCCCTTATAATTAACGTTGCTGCTAAATCGCTTTACCCAAAGCTTCTTTTCAAGAAATTTTTAGTTAGTTGTCAAGTTGCTCTTGCAGAGTCTTGCCGTCAATTAAAGCACGAGTCTGTTCGATACGTGTCAATGAATACTTCTCCCAAGACGTGCAGAGAAGAACGTTTTGTCCGTCGGTACGACAACTGGACATTCTAGAGCAGTGGTCCCCTACCGACTTTAGGCCATGCCTGATGCCCCCTCCTCATATTTAAATTTTGTTATTAAAAATTTTACGTCTACTCACCTGAAGGAAACTTAAAAGGCCTGAAACTTAGTATCTTTTTGGGGTTGTCCTCTAGGAATACTTTACAATATAATGAAAAAATTTATCTGGATACAATAACTTTTAAACAATGTGTAATACATTGTATTGCTATCATTATCTTTTTTGCTCTTTGAATGCATTTGAATGCAACGTCAGGCCTATGAACAACATTTTTTTTCAAAACTAAGGCTTTAAAGTATAGTCAGCTGAAGATTACACGCCCTACCCATGCTTCACCAAAATATTGCCATGCCCCACCAATGGGGCCTGTGCCCCATGTTGGGAATCACGGTTCTAGAGGACATTCACCTCTGAGAATTGTTTTCTCCAGTTTAGGAAAACTTTGCAGCTTTATTACTGGAGACAAGGCGGGGGTGTATTACCCTAGTTTGACTTTCACCTGGTTTCATCCTAGTTTGACATTTATAGAATTATCAAAGTCAGTTAAAATGATCTTATAAGATCAAGATTGATGGATAAACAAGCGAAGGCATGGTAGATGTTAGCCAAGACAAAAGACAAGACATTAATGAAATAAATAAAAGTTCAAATAGGGATAAAATCCTTTTAATAGACAGTGTTTCACAAACATTGATAAAAGTTCATAAAAAATACCTGATATTTCGGTCACATATGCAGTGACCGTCATCAGTAGTAAAACTACTTTTTATCCCTATTTGAACTTTTGTTTACCGCCATGGAAAGGCAGTGTGGTCTCCGAAATTATCTACGTCATATTAATGAAATAGAGTCACAAAGGATGTCAGAAGGGAGCCGGAAGAAGGGAGAAGGGAGCTCTGCAGAGAAGGGAGCCAGCATACATTTTTACACGGAGTAAGAAAAGGGTGGAAAAAAAGCCAAAAAATTGTCTTATCATATATAGCAAAAATCTTTAGCTTGCGTATATTCATGGTCTACTGCCGATGAGGGGAGGGGTTACTGTGCTCCTCTACAGTTAAGAAAATAACCAGCTTACTTATGTCAAACTTTAAAAGAAAAAATTTGAGAGCTTCGCTCAAAGTTACAAATCAGAGCGGCAAGCAGTCTATTGATAGTCTTTTCCCTTTTTTTTTCTTAAAGATAATGTTTTGTTGGAAGAGCCTCTTCCAACTAAATAGGTAATTTGTATGTAAGTTTTAGAACCACGGGATTTTATACTGGTAGCCTCTTTGCTTCTCTGGGGCTACTTACATATGGTTCTATAATCTTTAGTTGGTTCAAGTAGGTAATTGCTGTAATACAACTAGGCTTTGCTTATTTGACCAACAAAATGCTATAGGCTATCTGCAAATTTTTTGTTGAGGCATAGTCGGAAAAATTGAACTCGAATGTTTTATAATTATTCTAATGCAGCCTGCCTTCAATATTTTGCAGGAAGCATTCAGTTTTGCAAACTACTGCTTCCAAAAGTTTTTAGATTTCAATAAAGTTCACTCGGTTTTCCTTTTCAATTGCTATTGTAAGCAATTTGAGTTGTTAATCGCGCAAAAATGATGTCATAGATGAATTCAGAGATTCGTCTCACAATTTTAGGAAAAGGTTGGTGAACCTTCCACTTATATTTTCCACTTTTTTTTTTTATCCTGCTCTTAGAAATGTTGATTATTAATAATTTGATTATTTTTGAGAGGGTTTGATGTACTAAGTTCCAGGCATCAGGTGCTTGTTTACGAGACTTAAGTTATTAGTTTACTAGCTTAAGTTACTTCCTTCTATTACCTGGGCCGGATTTTAAGCTTTGACGCTTCTACGTCCAAGCGTTTTTGCCGCTGTGTTTTTTCGAGATTTTCGGGGAAATTCCCGAGAATTTGGGGATAGTGGAAACACTGAATAGAATGCAACTGATGAGCCAAAAGTAATGAAAGAGAGGTGATACCAAACTCTCAACTGCCATTCTTGGGAGACATTTGACAGTTCATGAGTGGGTACAGAGTTCATGTGTTAAATCCCTTTTCTGTGAAAAGGCAGCGCGGCGACGGAGTGCACATGGCACTTTACCGATAATCAAAGTAGTCCAGTCTTCGCAAAGAAAAAAAACTCAATGATAATTTATTGCGCCCCCTGGAATTATACACGCCTAGGCCTGGCCTAGTACGCCTATTGGTAAATCCTGGCGATTCCATTATACGCAGAAATAGGACCCCCCAGGGTGACGTTTTTCGATCAAAAAAATTTCACGTTGGATGATAATTTGACGTTTCAGAGAAATGAGGCTTCTCAGTAATTTTTCCTTCAGTGACTATATAGAGCCTAGAAAATCACGTGTAGTTTGTATTTTCATTAAGGACTTAAATAGAAGAACAATAAATAGGAGACTTAAATAGGACTAAAATAGGAGAACAATTTATCTGCCTGTTAAAACATTGCTGACCTAAAATAAAAATTCTCACTTGCTACTTTCTTCAGTAAAAAGAGGTTTAACTAACTTTTCTTCCATCATTCTTCTACACTCATTTTAAACGTTTCTTCCTTGAAGAAAACGTTTCAAAAAATGGAGAAACGAACTGGAAGAGCTGCTGTAAACAATTCAAGGGTTAAAGCAAAACGAACCTGCTTTTTTTGCGCCATTCTGTTCAAAGAATCAAAACAATATAGTGCACATTAACTATTGAATGAAGGGAAATCGGGACAAGCTGCTCCAAGCGTCGTGTCTAGAAGGGGTGCTGCGACCAAGATTTTGAAAAAAGGCGACTACCTAAAGCATAATCTTGTTGTTCATATACCTTCTTTTCTTTTTTTGGGGGGGAGGGGGGGCGAGGGTCAAGGATAATTTCATATCAGGTACCACCAACCCTAGGAAAAGCCCTGATAGATTGTATGCTACATAATTTTTGTATGACCATTATAACGACTGAGAGCTCGTTTCCCCAATGTGCCAGAGTTTATGGCACAATTTTCTCTAGTCCCCGTCCCTGGTTACAATACAATAAAAAAAAAAAGAAGAAAATCCACAAAGCATTAAATAGAAAGGAATAACTTGCCTGGCCCAACAGTTTGGTGTTTTCCAACCCTTGTTCGAATTTCTCCAAGAAATCAATCATTGCAGGGTCCGTTTCAAAATCTGTAAAATGGTTCGTGACCCAAAGTAACACTACCCTTGTCACTTTATCCCTAAGTGTAGGGTCCTGAAACCTGAAAATGTCAACTAAAGTTTACAATCAACTTATTCCAACTGAATGATAAAATAACGAAAAGGCGATTAAGGAGAAAAAATAAACTTAATTTCATTTGAAGAAAAAGCACTTCGAATATAAAACAAGTTTGCTGATGGGGACGTTCCATTCTTGAGAAGCTCTTAAGACAAATGTATACATTTGTAATGTGGATTTAGAAGAGCTTGCATAGAATCAGCTTTTCCAGTAGTTTTGAAATCAGGTCTTAAGCAATTAAAGTCTAGAGCTTAAGTGAGCTTTACTTTTGTGTACATGTTAAAAAGAAAACTCGAAGGAGTATCAACTAACAATAATAAACACGTATCTACGTACTAATGATTGGGGTTTCTAATTCACAGAATCTTAGGATACAGACAAGTTTAATTTGTGTATTCATATTCCTTCAAGCTGTTATGGATCATCAAAACTAAGCGCAGTAGGAAAATGTATGAGAGCAATCTATATCTCTGGGCGCTTAATCTGATCCCTTAATCAGATGTTGTATTCATTCGACATACCCTCATGGCCAAGCGTTCATCACGCCTGAATAATGGGCACACGGTCTTAAGGGGGTTCTTTCTAATATTTCTCGGTAAAATGTTTTATAAAAAAGCTTCCAATACTGGTATCGAATGATACCATATCTTAAAGTTTAGCTGCTCATAAAAGATAGATTTCCACCCAGGAACGTACACAGAGGAGAGATCTCCTCTGATCCTTGTATTTTTCTTAGAATTCTCGTATGTTTTCAGTAAAATTCACTCATTTTTTGAAGTTTTAGCACACCCCCCCCCCCAAAAAAACAAAAAAAAACAACAACGACAATGAAATCGTGCATCCGTGCTGGATCTTACCAGTCCAAAATGTTTCCCAATTTTTTACACCTAATTAAGTAGCTTATCCACAAAACCACCCGAGTGAATAGAAAGAGTTCACGAAATATCATTGATAAATGATAAATATTCACTAAATGATTATTAAAACTGAAAATGACTAATGACTGATGTTCTTAATGATATTTAACTGCTTAAAGTTACTAGGAGCTTTAGAACGATACTGTTTTGCACAGGATTGCCAGCTCTAGCAATTTGCCGACAATTTTAGGCATGTGTTTTTCTCCTCACTGATGCTTTTTGCTGCACTGGAAAATTTGTTCCCGCCGACAATTTAGTTTTCCTCTGAAATTTCTAGTCATTAGCTGGACTTTATGCTTTTAATATAAAATTATTATTATATAATTTTGTTTCTACAATTTATTTATCTTTAAATATTAAAGGAACTGTATTTGAAACCGTTTAACAGAAGTAAAAAAATTCATAATAAAAAGATCACTGGAAAACAATCCCCACCTAAGTTCTGAATTTAAAAACCGCATATGCACGCTAATCCAACATTAAGATGAGTTCAGAAAATTGTTCCAGGGGGTTAGTGGATTAAAGTACGAAAAATTACATTTCAGACCATACATTTTTGCAATGTCCAGTAGGGGAACCCCCCCCCCCCAACCCCCCTTTACATATACTCGTTTGAAACTCGCGATTTTAGGTAATACAAGATTGGTACTAAAGAATGAGATTATCATAAATCTTGAGGATAGATTAACATGTCAAAGATACTGGGATTTTTGACATATTTTATTACGGGTGATTTCCTTATTAACTAGCAAGCTCGCCCTTACCACTTATCCTCTAAGTGTCCTTGAACCTACAAGTATCAATTATGGAACACAAGCAACTTATCTCCACGGACTAATACCTTAATGAAGATGCTAATTCAAGAAAGAAAAGATAGCTTCGTTGGGGGAAGAAATCCTTCTCCAGGAAAGAACGACCATGATAATAGGAAAATTCATACAGAGAGGGTCAAGATGCATATCTTTATTTGAAGAGTTCATCAAAATACACGAAAATTAGATTGTCCTTTCAAATTAAACGAAAGCAAAGATGAGGGTATGGTAAGACCATCGTAACACTATGTGTGTAATTTGAACTCCTCATAGACCAACTATGCTAGATTAAGTTAATATTTCTTATGTTTTTTTTTTTAGATTTTAGCATTAAAGCACTTGCTCCCCCCTATTTATTCTTTCTCAGCGTATAACCCTAGAAACAAATATTGAAACAAAAAAAAAA
>JAQQPU010007758.1:12719-37802 GCA_029168905.1 Artemia sp. Kazakhstan ARC1039
TTTTAACTTCAACCATTTTCATTCAAAAAATGGTTTTTGCTTCTGTGGCTGTGCAGTTTTTAATTTAAAATATCGTAATCAAAAAGTTTAGCCCTCTGACGACATTTTCTAACCAAGTCGTCTCTCTCTCTCTCTCTCTCTCTCTCTCTCTCTCTCTCTCTCTCTCTCTCTCTCTCTCTCTCTCTCTCTCTGTTTTTATATCTCACTTTGTTTGTTTGTATGTGTTTTTGTCTCTCTCTCTCTCTCTCTCTCTCTCTCTCTCTCTCTCTCTCTCTCTCTCTCTCTCTCTCTCTATCTCTCTCTCTCTCTCTCTCTCTCTCTCTCTCTCTCTCTCTCTCTCTCTCTCTCTCTCTCTCTCTCTCTTTCTCTCTCTTACAATAGCAAAATTTGTTGTCTAGTAAATGTCTACCATGTTGTCTACCAAGTGCTGTTATTTTAGTAGTCCTACCTCATTAAAACAATCAATTATTTTTCTTTTTCCAACAATACCAATTAATGAACATGAAAGCAGCAATGCAGCTATAAAAACAATAATGGAAGTGCAGCAACAGTGAGACAACAAATTAAAAAAGGCTTTTAATTATAAGGCTAAAAAATACACCAAGTGACTCAATGTACGTAATTTTTTTTAAAGCAGCTTCTAAATTGATACTGTTATTGACAGTAGACTATTGTCAAACCACAGACCATCCATCTTATTGTAAATATGTCAGTATATGTATTATACGCCCTCTTGTCAGGGCCGTATCCAGGGGGGGGGTACCCGGTTTGAACCCCCCCCCCCCCGAAATTTTTGACCGAGTCGAAAATTAGTCTAAAAAAATACCCGTAAAGACAAAACCTTACCAGAAAAAAAAATATGCTCCCACACTAAGTCCTATTACATTTTTTGGGTAAAGGGTTGTGCAATCGCTTACGCAATTACTAATTGCGTTCCTAATTTACTATCCCATTAATTCTAATTTACTATGCGAGGTCAGGTGAAAATGGGATTAGTTAATTGTTAATTAGGTAACCCCATGTTCACCTTACCTTGCATAGTAAATTAGGATTAATGGGCGCTCGAGGTAAATGTTATAAGAGGAGGGTGCAAGATTGCCCGTTCAGTTCAGTTCAATTGAGGACTTGGATAAAGAGAAGAGCGATTTTCAACATGAAGAGGAAGTGTGACATTACATCGTTTTTCGCACCCAAGCGAACCAGGGATGTTTCTGACAGTGGCGTTAGCGGGACGTGCGGAGCATTCATCTACACCTGTGGATCTGGAGGGCACTGGAGCCATCATTGAAGCTTCTGAATCAGGCACACTGGAACCAACCACGACGCACCTGCACCAACCCAGTCTTTGTCGTCGTTTGCAAATGACATTGGTCGTTTTGTGAGCAAATCATCCAGTCTCGATTCAAATTCTAAACTGCGTTTGCTGAAGAGTCCTTGGACTCCAGATACCTCCTACATTTTTTTAGTAACCGAAAAACGGAAGCTGAAGTTTCAGTTAACTTGAATCACTCGTTTCAGTTGGTTGTCCTACTCTCCGTCTGAGGACGCTACTTTTTGCAGATTTTGCGTTCTGTTCTCGTCAGACAGCTGGCAAAGGCTGCCACCAGCGCTTGGGGAATCTAGCCACCAAACCATCTAGGGACTAGAAGGATGCGATAGAGGCTGAGCAACAAGCACAGTTTCATAGAAACTGCACCGTATCGGCTGAAAACTTCATTTCTGTCTCACAGAAAAGGCAGGACAATATAGTGCACCAACTAGACGCAGCGAGGAAAGCGCAGGTTAAAGAAAATCGTCAGAAGTTGCGACCAATTGTTGAGACGGTGATATTTTGCGGGCGGCAACAGCTTGCCCTTCGTGGTACCAATGATTCCGGCCCCATTTCGGTCTCGGATCCAGAACCTTTTCACAACCATGGCAACTTCCGAGCACTACTGCGGCTGAGGGCGAGACATGGTGAGGATGTTCTCAAGAACCATCTTCTTTCTGCGGCCGGAAATGCCACATATCTTTTTTCCATCATGCAGAATGGTATTATCGCCGTATCCGGGGAGCTTCTTCAGCAGTCTATTTTGGAAAGAGTAAACGCAAGTCCATGCTTTCCGGTGCTTGCCGATGAAACAGCGGACATTTCGAATACGAGCAGCTGTCTATTTGCGTCCACTACACTTTCAAAGGTAACCTGCATGAGGACTTCCTTGGTTTTACCCCAGTTTCTGAATTGACTGGGCGAGGTCTGGCTTCATCAATTCTGTAATTTCTCGAAAGCCTTGGTTTTAATATGAACAAGATGGTTGGTCAGGGATATGATGGTGCAGCAGCGATGAAAATGCATCTTAGGGGCGTCCAGGCCGTTATACGTGAAGAGTATCCGAAGGCGCTTTACGTCCATTGTAGTGCGCAGAGTCTCCACTTGGTTATCTCTTCTGTATGCTCTATTCAGGCATTTAAGCATTTCTTCGGTGTCTTGTCGCAAGTCTGCAGTTTTTACCATACTTCCTCACTCAGGACATAGAATTTAAAAGAGGAGATCAATGAAATAATACCGAATTCGAGGAAAGATACTTTAACCAGACTCTGCAAAACAAAGCTCTTGAAGAGAACGGAAATGCAGAAACGTCTGCAGAAGTGGCGTAGTTGCTGGACACGATGAATCAGTCGCAATTTGTTGTGCGTCTCCATGTGGCCAAAGAGGTTTTTTATCTTACGTTTCCACTGTGCAAGAGTCTTCAGTCAGTTGACTGTGATTTGGAAGCTGCATGCAGGCACGTGGAAACTGTCCTTTCAAAAAGAAAGGAAATAAGAGGAAATGCTGCTACTGCTTTCACGTCTATTTTCGACGAAGCCCAGCATTTTGACAGCGACTTAGGACTGGAGATGACTCGTACAAGGACGAGAGGTGGTCGGAGTATGCAAGCAGACGATCCAGACCTTCTCAACCACTATAAAGCCTCGCTCTTTATTCCTTTCCTGGACCACTTCACTTCCGAGCTGAAACAACGATTTGAGCTTCACCAGAAACTTCTGTCAAATCTCAGCGTCATTTCTCCTGCCAAAATTGTTTCTGTCGATCTCAAGGCATTAAACCTGGAGTCATTGGTTGAATTGTATGGTGATATTCTTCCTTGACCAGACTGTTTAAAGCAAGAGATTGAGCTATGGCGCATCAAGTGGGAGAATGTTCCGGTATCAGAGGCCTACTTGTGCTGTGTCTTCGCTTCAGGCATGCGACGCCACCTTTTTTCCGAATGTTTTTCATCTTCTGGCTGTTCTTGCAACGTTAACCGTTAGCACAGCTACTCCGGAAAGAAGTTTCTCAATGCTCAGAAGGCTCAAAACCTGGCTGAGAAATTCAACAGGAGAAGAACGCCTGAGTGGCTTAGCCCTCCTTGCAGTCCATAGGGACGTTGACATCTGCCCTGACAACGTCATCGACATTTTTGCAGGGAAGAAAAATCGTTGCCTGGAGTTCGTTTGCTAGATAGCGGCTGTACTATTGGTTCGCCTCGCCCTTACTTTTAGCTGAAAAAATGAGAAATAAAAAATATATAGACTACTTCTACTATTTGGCTTCTTTTTGCGTTAACTGTTTTTGCTGTCTCCAAAAAAAAAAAAAAGTTTGTAGTTTTAATTGTATGTAAATACTTGTCTTGTTTTTGCGTTACTAAAAAAAAAACCTTTAAAGATACGAAAGTATGTCTAGTGGACGCGTCCTCGTTTGCAAGGGGCGGACTAACGGTCTCGAGCTAACGCTATGTTGCTCGAGGCTGTTAGACAAAGTCCACGGAAAAAAGATCAGGTATAACCCCCTCCGAACAAAAGTCCTGGATACGGACTTTTGCCGTATCCCTGCCTCTTGTCTTTGTTAAATGTCAGGACGTTTGATATACATTTGTTCTTGTGCTATCAATATATTTAAGAATGCCGTTCACGAACCTCCCTTGTCTCAAGAGTCACAGACAGAAGCGCACAAAAGATGCACTAGGCTTAGTTGTCAAGAACGTATCCACAATTTTTTTTGGTGGGGGGAAGGTACAAAAAAAACTTAAAAAAAACATCAAAAATTTGTTTATGTTCATTTTTGTTTTGTTTTTACGAGTCGGGCAAACATTTCGGGGGGGGGGGGGGGAGGGGGAATTCAAATCCACCTCCCCTCGGATAGGGCCTTTTCAATTGTCTTAGATTTCAGCGTATATCTAATTACCAATGGAGAAACCTTTCAGTCTCAATAAACTCATTTCACTCATTATTCGTCATATTACACATTAGCTCAGTTATTGGCAATAATATGACTGGTACAGCTCGTCATTAAGATCCATAATAAATTTTTAATTATATTTTTCTCAATTAATTTATTGCGACTACAAAAGGCAAAACCCGTTACAATAAAAAAAAAGTAAATGAAATCTGCAATGAAAAAAACCACTCGGGGCTTACCACTCTAACAGCTGTTTACAAAGGGTCAAGGGACTGTCAATAAAACATCTATGAGTCAGTAAAAAATCTTCCACGTATGTGGGATCACACAATGACTCATCAAGAAGCCATTTCATTAGTTTTTCAACTGTACCCTGAAAATAATGTAGTTTGTCATACATAAAAAAAGAACAGGAAGAGAAAGAGTAAATACTGTTTGTCCAATATATAACACAGCACATGTAATTATTGGGTAGCAAATATCAGTATTTATGGCCCTAGTTTACTAGCAATTAATAAGTTGAAAATGTAAGCATAAAATGAGAATAAACAGAACTCAGCAAAATGTCAGGAAGAACGGATGAGATTAGCAGAGGGATCCTAAAAAAAAAATTAGACAGAAAGCCGCTTTTGGGGTTGCTTATTTTGATCCATCCCAAAAAGGGTTCTAATACCCCAAAATTTCAGCTATGTATACCTTTGTTATTAAATATAAACTCGAAATGCGAAGAAAACATACATACAGAAAATATAAGCAAGAAGTAGACTGATTATTCACCAATAAAAAACAAGAAGCTTTCAATGACTAGAAGCTTTGTCAGTACAGCTGCTTCATTACTAACTTGAAAATATCACCAAAAATGTCTTTAAGTATACTTGTGCACAAAGATGGACTGCGAGAAATATCCCTTTTAACATTGGTCCGAGAGATTCCCCCCAGAGACATTAGACATAAGAGTGCACTTAAAAACCTTTCTGATACTTCTCTTTCACCAATTGTAATTGGGACCACTAATATTTATACAAGTTTATAAGTGTCACCTTATGATATTTACGATTAATGTCTTTGAATATTTTTGTAAACATAAAAATTAAAACATAAAGAAAATATAAATCAAAAGAAAGACAAAGAAACAACCATAATGCTGCTTGTCCAACATATGGCAAGGTGCGTATATTGACTAGTATTTTTGTTAGTACCCTTACATTTTTAGTGACTCGAAAAGATAAACAAATTTTATGGTTATAAAGTCATATTTTGAAATATGCCTATAATGCTTGCATAAAAATTACTAAAGCTACTTCTTATGGGCCTTAAAAATGAAGGCTCGAAATGTATTGTAGACATAATGGAGACCTTGAAATACTTTTTTTTTTTTGAGTTACAAAATACTAAAAAAAGGACAGAAAAAATTCTAGTTTCTACGATTTTTTATAACAAAAAGGGGGAGGGTACATTTCCCTATAACACACGAAAGTATACGCAGTTTCTCATTTGTATATAAGAAACATAATAAAAAGTTTTATGTTGTTTGTTAGACTCATTATTTTTTATGAGTGAAAAATATTAAAAAAAGGGCAGAAAATTCTACTTTTCATGACTTATTTTTAAAGGGGGGGGGGGGGGTAAATACCCCTAAAACATAAAAAAAAGTATACGCTGTTTCTCATTTGTATATGATATAAAAAATGAAAAAGTTTAACGTTGTTTCTTAGACACAAAACAATTTCTACCCATTGATGCGTATACTGCTGCTACTGTTACTAACAACTCACTACAGCACCAAGCCGCCTGAGGCCAACACAGCTACGCACGCTCCTCCTTCATCCTCTTCTATTCAAAACCTCCCTCTTCACACCTACCCTGGAAAATCTTATTTTCCTTAAATCTTTCATTACGATATCCTCCCACCCCAAGCGCGGACGACCTCCTTTCCGTTGAGCCCTAGGCGGCTGGCCGAAAAGGAAAATATTTGGCAACTTGTTATCCTTCATCCGCAGAACGTGCCCTAGCCATCTCAACCTTTCTCTCACTATAGCCCTAGAAAGCGGGATTGAACCACACTTTTTGTACATTCTACTGTTTGAAAATACAGTCAGTCAGTAGACTTGTAGACTTATTTGATTGATGCGTATGATTACTTCTATTGTAGTTACTTTAAATTTGCGATATATTGAAAAATTGCCATGGCCAACAAGAGGGAAAACGAAAGAAGCAAAACATGTAAAATTATGAAAAAGAGTCAACATTTACATTTGTGGGCAATAAAAGGGAGTAAATGGAGAACAATTGAAGAAAACTACATAAATAACTAAACAACAAATAAAGCAAATAACGTGAAAAAAAAATGCAAAATAAACGATTAATATAATTAGTGAATAAAAAAAATTATGAGATTTTAAAGCTTTTTTCTATTTTTGCAGCTATTAGGCAGAACCCACATACGAACTAGTGACCAACAGTTGTCTATTAGTCAAACAAAAAGTGATAACAATATAATACATTAACTAAGCTTTACTAGCCAAAAAAAAAAAAAAAACGTAATTGAAGGTTACAGTGTAAGCATGTAATGCCAGGGCTAACAACTGTAGCATTCTGAATCGCATTTTCAGGCCAACAATCTTTTGAAAAAAAACAATACTCCTCCTTCACCAAGAGCCAAATCTTGGGTATGGATTTAATCTATTCGATCCATTTAATGCCAGAATTATTCATCTCTTTTTTTACTAACAATTATATTTTTAAGAACAATAAATATACCAAGAGTTTACTTAAAGTTTGAAAGTTTCCGAGTTTCTTAAAAGCTGCCCAAGTGTAGAAGGTCTTGTTTTGAAATCAACGATCACCAACGTCGCCTCTGGATTTGGTGCTACCCCAGATACTGGAGTTACTGTTCCCAGTATTTTCTACCGACTGGTATAACGATTTTTGTCAGTAAAAAAAAAATCCGTAAAAAAACATCGAAAAAATAAGATAAAAACATGGAAACATCGAATCTCACGTACGTGGTAAAATTTTAAAAGGCTTCACATTACAAATCTTAAATCGATAAAACCAATGTATAAATTTTTAAGTTTTTTTAAGAGTTCCTCAAGAATAGAGCATTTCCATGATCCACTTGTTTTATCTTTGAATAGCCTTTTCTCCCAATGAAAAACTATTTTCCTATTCTTCATTAATTTACTTTTTATTTTTCTATTAGTCACTGGGAATAAACTGATTATAAACCATAGTTTAGCATTTGTAGCTTTCTGGACTCTACACTTGGGGCAAAAGTGTCGAGGGTGGTCTTGCTCTGGGTTACGAAGCACTTTAAAGATTTCGGAACGGATCCATCAATGATTGATTTCTTGGGGAAACTTGAACAAGGCTTGAAGTTTTAACTTTTAGGAAGAGAAAAAGAAAATGAAGAGAAGAAGTAGAAGAGAAGAAGAAAAACGATAGCCTTTTTAAAATTCTTAGGCTGAGAAATTGTCCTTATCCTCTTCGAGAAAGCACTCTATGATATACAGATGTGACTAAAATAGAAAAGCTGTTTCCTTGGATTTATATGCCCCGTATCACAGGTTATATAATTATCCAGTATGATCATTCCCTATCTCACCCATTATAAAAACCCGGACCGGGGTGCGAGTGCTCCGGAGAACGTTTTTGCAGATAGAAACATAAGCGGCATCAGATCTTTTCACGGGTAGACAAGTCAGACACGAAACAATCGGAAACAAGTGGAAACCCGCTATTACGAATAATGCACTTTGTAACCATTTCTCATTGATAGACGCAAACATACTGATCCATAAGTGAAAAAGAAGTGGGAGGAGCTTTTTGTTCGCACCGAGAACGAAGACCAGAAATGATCTGCGATAAGCTTACTGGACAATTATATAAACTGTGCCCCGTATACACTGGGCGGCATCCCAAAAGTACTATCATGGTTGCCCTCTGGAGGGCAGCCTAGTAAAGAACGAACCATAGCCCTTACTATTGGAACGTTTTAACACATTTTGAAAAAAAGTGTCAAATGAGGAAAACTCGCCGATTGAAGCTGATTTACGAATAATGCTACTACTACTAACAGCTAATCGCAGCACCAGGCTGCCTGAGATCAACACAGCTATACACGCTCTTCCTCCATCCTAATCTATTCAAAGCCTCACTCTTTACATCCTCTCAGGAGGCTCCCATTTCCATTATATTCGCGGACGAAATGCTTTCCGTTTAGCCCTAGAGGGTTGGCCGAAAGGACAATCTTTGGCATCTGTCATCCTTCATCTGCAGAACGTGCCTTAGCTATCTCAACCTTTCTTTCATTATAGTCCTAGAAATCGGGATTGAACCACACTTTTCGTACCGCTTGCTGTTTGAAATACGGTCAGTCAGCCGGGTACCCAAAACAATCCGCAGGCAGTTTCCCTGGAAAACATCTAGCAAATCTTCCTCCATCTTTTGGAGCGCCCATTCTTCAGAACCGTATTTGACCACAGTCATCACTGTAGCTTCCAATATTCTAATCATGGTTCGCAGACTTGTCTTCCTATCCTTCCAAACTTTTTTCAACTGTGAAAAAACACCCTGAGCCTTGGCTATTTTACTTTTAACATCTTCACTGCTCCCACCGTCTTTACTAACATTACTACCAAGGTAAGTGAAGCTGTCCACTGGATCAATCTTTAATAATATAACATTAAAACGGTTTTATTTTCAAACGCCTTACACGGTCACGCCGAAATAATGGATCGTTTCATCCAACATCCATCATCCAACGTTACTTTTTTCATTTTCTGCTATTCCTAGCCTCAGGAATAAACAAAATTTGATTTACGAATGGTAACTTTTATTTCGGTTACTATTAATGGTAGCAATTAGCTGACAAAATAAATCCATGGGAATTCCAAAACATAGCCAAGAACAACCGATGGGAATCTCCGTAACCAAATTTCCCACTGCCTCCCACCCCTGTCCTTAGTTGGTGCCCGGATGGGTATGATATACCACACACTTGCATCTATATTGAATTGAATTTTGCATCTATATTGAGTGATTATTGAATTTTGAATTGAATTTTGGACTGAAAGTGGAATTACGATTTTAGGATTCGTTCGTTTTTATAGCCGAGCGAAATTTAGGCTGGGTTGTGCCTTGCAAGTTTGGCCGGTTACGGAAGCACCCGTGGGGCACAGCCCTCACGTAAAGATAAGTTTTTTTAATTTTTGATCTTCATTTCTGATTTAAAATGGAAGATAATATTAATGCATTATTAACGCAAATTCAAGCAATTAATTTGAAGTTGGATATTATTGACCCGATGTCAAGGCAGGTCAATTCAATGACGTCGGATGTGGCTGAGTTGGGAAATAAATTTGAAAATGTTGCGTCGTTAGTCCAGAATATTCAAAGAGAATCGCAGTAGGTTCGCAGAGATGTGTCAAATGTACGGGAAGAAGTTGGATTAGCACTGAGAAAAATTCAGTATTTAGAAACTGACATGAAGCGAGGAAACGTAGTGCTTTATAACTTTTCGCCGCAGCATAGGGGGCGCTCACTTCTGGAAGATGTTGTCAGTGCTTTGAATGCGGGAATTCAAAATTTAAATCTCCGTCCTTTTGATGTGCGTGACGCTTTCAGACTTAAAAGTTCAATGAGGGTCCGTCCTGTAGTGATCAAATTTGCAAGTGTTGCAGGGCGGGACTATGAATTAAAATCAGGTTTTCTTTTGCGAAGGTTGGGATTATCAATTAGTCCTGATTACACGGAACGTGAGTTGATTGCCAGAAAAAAACTGAAAGAGACTTTAGAAGATACAAAGACTGAGGGTTTTGTTGATGTGAAATTCCGAGGACTTAAGTTGTTCATCGGTAACCACGTTTTCATGTATAATTACACAAGCGGCCTTGTTGAAGAACAAAAAGGTAACACCGCTCATGACAGTGTAAACCCTCCTAGTAGAAACCAAGCTGAACACCCCCCCCCCCCCAGAATAGTTCACACTCGGCGCCACCGCCAGATACGGGCATGGTCGGTCGGGAAATCTATAGCAACATGCCCCCTGAAGACGACGGTAGAGTGGCATATCCGTCTAGTGCTAGGACTAGATCTGAATCTTCGGCAACGGTTGTATCTTTTAGTTCCGCGACCTCTGGAATGGGGGACGAAGATCGTAATTTGGTGATGTCTTTAACAGAAACCCCAGCTGCAGGGGGATCGCAAGCTATCCCAGCACTAAAGCAGCGTAATCCCGCGAAACGCTCGAATGCGGAAATTATTAGTCCTGATAACAACGAACCAATGAGGGTAAACCGCCCAAGACCCGCAGAGTATAGAGTCAGAGTAAACTCGGGTGATGATGATGCTAAGAGGGCGATAGTACCAAAAAAAATTTTCCGCCCAAGACAGCAAGAACCGACGATGGGAAATGAGGCGGTATAGGGAAATTTGGGGCATGGTGAAAATTCTCTAGTAAATGTATCACATTGGAACATACAAGGGTTCACACAAAATAAGTTTAAGGACCTGGTTGAAGCTTGTAGTCCTCAAGTTATTTCTCTTGTAGAAACATGGTCTGGAGAAAATATTATAGTTAAGCATTATAGTTGTTTTAGTGCAAATCGTAAAATGTCGAGAAATGGTCGTTATTATGGAGGTGTATCGTTGTTTGTTTCATATGTTTTTTTGTCATCTAATGATGTGATCCGGCTAAAAAGTGAGTCTTGTAACTTAGTTTGGGTAAGAATTTCACGGGGGAAAAGAAGTCTTGTGTTTTGTTCTGTGTATATCCCTCCAGAAAGTAGTTCTTTTTCAGACGAGGATACATGGGAGATATTTCAAAAAGAGTTGCATATTTTTTTGACAAAGTTTCCTGCCGATGGCTTTATTCTTTTAGGAGATTTCAATGCATACACTGGGGAGTTGCAAGAGCCATGGTCTTGCCAATTTGAAAACCATACCCACTCGGAATCTCGTCGTGATGGAATGGGTGATGAAGAAATGGATGAGATCCCTCCAGGGACTAGTAAGGACCATCGCCGAAAAAATAGGTGGGGAAGTAAACTTTTGGAAATTTGTGGTAAGGAAAATTTAATTATAGTTAACAGGAGGATCGGGGAGGATAAAGAGCGGGGAGAGTTTACTTGCTTTTTTGGGAAGTATCCAAGTGTAGTAGATTATATAGTTGTAAATAAGTCTCTTTGGCCGGATTGTGCTTGTTTAGGGGTGGTCCCGGTTTTGGGTTCTGATCACCTGCCGATTAGGTTGTCTTTGAATGTGTTAAAAAAGAGGGCATTAAAAAGGTCATTGGGGGGTTTTAGGAGCAAGGTATTAGAAGAAGGATTAGAAGTTAGAGATCCATTGAGACTAGAATCACAGGAAGAAGAGAAGGTTAAGGTTAAGCTGTTAGGAGATGAATTTCAGGCAGAGCTAGAGAAGGGAGAAATATTGGCAAATGAAGGAAAAATAGAAGAGTCATTAAAGGTACTAATTGATAGTTTGTATGAAGTAGGTGTTACTACAGCTCAGAAACAACCACGGAAGTTAAATGGTTTTTTTGATGGTGAATGCGTAGAGAAAAAATCAGAGCTAGTGCAAACATTGGAGCTACTGAGACAATGTTCATATGAGGAGAGGGAATATCTTCATAATATGTATAAAAGCCGAAGAAAAGAGTATAAGAAACTGTTAAAAGTGAAGAAGTATAAATTTCAAGAGGAGGAAGCCGAGAGAATGAAAAGGGAATTTAGGAATAGTAACAAGAATGAATTTTGGAAAATAATAAAAAAATTAGTTACAAACGCTTCTGACAAGACGAGTATCCCGCCGGCGGAAAGTTCGCCAGAATTCATCGAAAGCAAGATGACAGAAAGAGAGGAAACGGATAGCCTGAGTCGGTGGGTGGTTGGCGAAAACCTTGCGGAACTTCCTCTAAAGGAAGAAGATTACAAACTACTGCAGCCTTTCACAGGTGAGGAAATATGGAATTCGCTAAAGAAGATGAGAGGGGCCTCAGCACCAGGAGTTGATGGCATCCCAACAAGGCTCTGGAAGTGGTCTAGGGTATATTTGTTGCCTTTGTTATCAACGTTATTTTCAAGTGTCCTTAGCAAGTTGGTT
This sequence comes from Artemia sp. Kazakhstan ARC1039, assembly GCA_029168905.1. Taxonomy (NCBI): domain Eukaryota; kingdom Metazoa; phylum Arthropoda; class Branchiopoda; order Anostraca; family Artemiidae; genus Artemia; species Artemia sp. Kazakhstan ARC1039. The sequence goes on from JAQQPU010007758.1 coordinate 25,021, forward strand.
TGGCCTCAACAGTGGAATATTTCAATAGTTTTACCACTTTTTAAAAAGGGAGACCGAGCATTGCATAAGAATTATAGAGGGATTCATTTAGGAAATAGCCTCAGTAAATTATTTTGTAAAGTGTTAGTGGCTAGATTAGATAGTTGGCTTAAAGAATCAAATAAGTTAATAGAAATTCAGGCAGGGCTTCGAGAGGATTATAGTGGGGTAGATCAGATATTTATTTTGTATGGGCTTATTAGGAAGTATATGAGGAAAAGGGATGGTAGGCTATACGCAGCTTTTTTGGACCTGCGAGGTGCGTTCGATGAAGTTTCACGAGATTTGTTAGTAGAAGGACTTATAAAGTTAGGGCTGCCGAGACGTTTTGTAGGATTGGTTGTTAAAATGTATTTGGTTGTTAGAATGGTATTTAAGGTAGGAAAGTCTTACTCTAGGGCAATTGTCAGTAGGTTAGGGATTGAAAAAGGTTGTACAATTTCACCTAGGTTGTTTTCCCTGTATCTTAATGATATAGAAGAATATATGGTAGGGCAGGGAGCCCCAACTCTAAATCTGTCTGCAATGCAGGTGTTCGCTCTGTTATTTGCGGATGATATAGTATTGGTGGCTACAGATGGGCCTGACCTTCAAAAACTGCTAGGAATGGTGTCCTCATACCTAGATGAGAAGCGTTTGGTCCTAAATGTCACAAAGTCAGTAGTTATGGTATTTCGACAACATGGAAATATAGAGGAAAGGTTTAGTGTAGGAGAAGAAGTGCTTAAAAGTAGTTGAAGATTTTGTTTATTTAGGATGCAAGTTTACTTCAAATGGTAGGTGGAAAGGGCAAATTGATTATGTAGCTAGTAAAGGTCTTAGGGCTATATGGCTAGTTTTAATGAGTAGTGTTTTGAAAGTAGGCCTGACAGACCTTAGGCTTCAGAAAAGGATATTCCAGACTAAGCTAGCTTCCGTAATGTCTTTTGCAGCAGAGGTGTGGGGTATGGAGAAGGCTGATAAGGTAGACCGGTTACAGTTGATGTATTTTAAGCGGTTAATGGGGGTTAGTGATAAGTTTAATCATGTAGTATTAAAAGATGATTTAGGTTTGTTATCATTAAGGGTGGGAAGGTTAGTGCGGATAGTAAATTATTGGGAAAGGATTATAAATCTGCCTAGTAGGAGGCTAGTAAAGAATGCATATGAGGAGATGCTAGTAGATGGCAGGAAAAGTTCTTGGCCAAACCGGGTTAAAGAGACTATTGATAGATGTGGTTTTAGTTAGTATTGGAATGAGGGGAAAGGGCTAGGTGTGGAAGTGGGGCTAGTTGCCAAAAAGGTAAAGGATAGACTAATAGAGCAGGAAATTCAAAGGTGGCAGAATCAGAAATCATCCTCGGCGTCCCTGGGGCTGTATGGGCCGGCAAAGGAGGTTTGGGGGGAGGAAGATTACTTTAAAGCGGGGATGAGTAGTGAGGATTTAAGATGGGTAATTTTGGTTCGTGGTAGTTTTTTGGGTATTGGAGAAAGGAAGAAATATATTGGGAATTATAGGATTAAAAATGGTCCTTACCAGTGTTCTATGTGTGGAGAGGAGGAAGATCTATTCCATTTTATGGGTACATGCCAGGAGTTAAAAAATTTCTGGAGGGAAGTGTTTTCAACAAATTTTGGAGGGGTGGATTGGTTTGAAAAAATTTTAAAAAGTAGAAATTTTGATGATTTTAGAAGGTTGGGTAAATTTGTAAGAGTGGGTATGGCACATAGAGAAACTTTTTTGATGAATTGTGAGTTATTTAATGTGTGTTTTTTTTTTTTTTTGTATTTATTTTTGTTTTGTTATTTTGCCATGGCCCGAAAAGGCTTTTGTTGCAATAAATATCTATCTATCTATCTATCTATCTATTCTAGTTCAACATACGAAACTAATATATATTTTTTGAAAGATACACTTTTTGCATTAAAATACGAACTAGAATCTGAATCCCGGCGGCAGTCTTTTTTATGCACAAAGCAATGTTTTTTTTTTTTTTTTTTTTTCTTACTGATATTTGTCTTATTAATCATTGACTTTCAATGTTAACAACCTTTAAGAGGTTATTGTTCCTGATCTTTTTTAGATAAAACTTCTGAAGAACACTAACCTTGATAACGATCCTTGCTTTTGTAGATGGCTGGCCAACAATAGGTCGAAGTTCAACAACTTGTACAATTCTCCCATCCTCTTCCAAACGAACAATATTTTCTTCACCCTACAAAACAAAGATATATATATATATATATATATATATACTAATTAAATGCCATGCCATAGAGGAGGACTTCGTGTCACTTTGATGAGAAGAGGAGGCAAATCTAGAAACAAAAATTTGACTCCGGTCTTCCCTTTCAAGAGTTTCAAGTAAAAACAGTTTGAAACTGCATTCTCCAATAATATTAGTGTTCATTAAACCAAAAAAGGAAAAAGCTTTTGAAAGCTACTTACTATAATTATGGAGCAATGGTCTTTAGAACTTGCCCCAAAAATATAATTCACAACAATAAGTGTCTTTGCTTGTTATGCATAACCTTCATGAATAAAATAGCGTTAGTCACGAATATAGCGTCATCTTAGTTTACAATGCTGCAATAACCACACAAGAAATTTGTTTATCAAGCCTATAGAACTAGACACTCTGTATCTGTACCATTCTTTAATTTTGTTCTAAGCAATAATTTTTTTTCTCAATGCTAAGATACAGATGAAGGCTTAATAGGGTCATCAAAAAAAAGGAATCACGAAACCAAGGATTGACCCTCTCCTTAGTATAGACAGAGGCTAAAACTATTTTTTACTAGAATTGAACACAAGGAAATAGCGACGGCCCAGGGCGTTTTTTCGCAGTTGAAAAAAGTTTGGAAGAATAGCAAGATAAGTCTACGAACCAAGATTAGCTGTAGTGATGACAGTGGTCAAGTATGGTTATGAAGTGTGGGCGCTTCAGAAGACGGGAGAAGAGTAGCTAGATATTTTCTAGAGAAATTCTTGGGGTGCTACCATTTCGTCTAACCGTCTCAAGCACTAAACGACATAAAATCTAACCGTCAGGACATCGACAGAAAATTTTATAGTTTATATAAGTTTATTTAATAGTAATAAGTATATAGTAGTTTATAAATAAATTTCGGCTATATATTTGCACATCAGGGGGGTGGGGGTAAAGCATAGCATATATTAAATACGTAACCTAACCTAGGTACCTTTTCCCCCCTAAGCCCCAAAAAACTAAAAGTTTTAAAATTTTAGATGTTATGACGGTTAGTGGTTCTGACGGATTTTTGTGTCGATTTATGACGGATTTTGTCAATGTCCTGACGTTAGTGGTCCTGACGGTTAGATGTTATGACGCCTTCCCGAAATTGCTTACGTACTGTTTAGGGACTGACAGACCGTAACTCAAATCGTACGATGTACAAAAATGTGGTTCAATGCTTTCTAGGGCTGTGATGAGATTGCTAGGACACGTTCTGCTGATGAAGGATGACATATTATCAAAGATTGTCCTTGCCATCCAACCCTCTAGGGTCAAACGAAAAGCAGGTCGTCCCCGAATAGAGTGGGAAGATGTCGTAAAGAAAGATTTAAAGGAATTTGGAGCTTCTTGGAATCGAGTTAGAGGGAAGGTTTGAACAGATTGGGATGGATGAGGAGCGTGCGAAGCTCTATTGGCCTCGGGCGGCTTGGTCCTGCAGTGAGTAATTAGTAGCAGTAGTATTAAACATACATGAAAAGCTTTATTATGTGGGGTCTAGCAAATAACTTTAATTACAAATGCTGATAAGGAATATTTTCATAGAAGAAGATCAGTAATTACAGACATTAATAATGCACTAAAACATTACGACACAGACAAAAACTTAATTAAGATTTTGCACTAAGAAATATATGAACTAAGAAATAATTTTTTAATTTTTTTTAATATAATTTTTGAACTAAGAAATATATGATTACATTATTTAATTCAGAAGTTAAGGTTGCATTACTCGAGATAATAGGATTTAATTTCTTCTTTAATTAAGTCGAAGCAGAGTTTCGAAAGAAAAGCACAAAAAACTAGGGATAATGGGGAACACATGATTGATTTCTCAACTTCAGTGTGAACTGGTAAATCAGGAGTACAATTAAAATCTCCTGGCATAAAGCTGCGGTTATCACTGTACAGTGCCAAAGATATTAAATAAAAACACTTTTTTTCCCCCCCCCCCCCCATATCCATCTTAGGTTTATTCATGAATAAAAAACACGATTTCCTATGATTTTCTGTTTTTTCGGCTGTTTCAAAATTACGAAATTTTAGGACAGAGCCACATTTCCGCCAAATTTGCCATGATGAACCGTCAAAATAAATAAGCGAAATTAATTAACCTAACTTGGCAACGCTGCACATCCATAAAAGTTCAAACACATAACAATCAGTTGGTTGCCAAAGAAAACTACAACTTCAAAGAAAAGCTATGCCTTCTTAAGGTGTTTGATGCCACACGGTTTTTTTGCTGATTTTTTACTGTTTTTTTAGCTCCTTTTTGCTGATTTTTTTTTTTTTTTATTTAAAATTTGGCATCCGCTACTGCCAAAAACTACATAACTGCACATGGAAATCTTTTTCATTAAAAACAAGATTCCAGATTTCCCCATTTCTTTTTTTTTACTTATATACGATTATATAAGCTTTCCATTCAATTCAAGTAATCAAAATCTATTTTCACTTTTCATCGTACTTTAAAATGTTTGTCTTTGACAAGATTCGTTCTAAGCTTTCTACCACCTATATTACTGACTTCAGTCTTCTCAGCCTGCTGGCTGATGATTCCACCGGTAGGCACGTATAATATTATCTAAAGAAAATATTAAGGATACAGTAATTAAATTATTTTATCTCTTCGTGAGAAGGACGAAGGCTAAATTGAGATTCTATAAATAAGTAACAAGAGGGAACCATTGACCCAAGGGTTAAATTTTTCTTTAAAATATGCATAGCTTGAAACTATTTTATACTGTCGTTAAACACTCGCCAAAGAAATAAACATAAAAAGTATTATCAGGTTTTCTTTTGTAACTTGTTCGGTATCGTTGTAGTCTATGGGCTCATCAGGAGGAAACAGTATGATAACAAAAGATTGGTGCCATTAGATGTCCCAGTCAATACCCTTTCCAATTATAATGGCCACTGTCACGGCAATTGTGGCAACTGTAATGGCAAGAATCGGAGAATGTTTTTTTGTTTTGTAAAACACGTTTTTTTAAAATGCTTTGCATTTTACTTCAATAAAGAATTGTGAATAGACAATGACTGGAGTACTCTAGTATCTGAAGTATCAAAAGTTACCTATGGACATCTAACTATTCAAGTTCTTCATTTAAGTAAAATGCGAAGCATTTGTGATTCAAATGCGAAGCATCTTATTTAAATGAAGAACTTGAATAGTTAGATGTCCATAGGTAGTTGTTTAACTGTTTTTTGTTTAGTAAAACGCGATTTTTTTAAAATGCTTTGCATTTTACTTCAATAAAGAATTGTGAATAGACAATGACTGGAGTACTCTGGTATCTGAAGTATCAAAAGTTACCTATGGACATCTAACTATTCAAGTTCTTCATTTAAGTAAAATGCGAAGCATTTGTGAAGCAAATGCGAAGCATCTTATTTAAATGAAGAACTTGAATAGTTAGATGTCCATAAGTAGTTGTTTAACTGTTTTAACTGTTTTTTGTTTTGTAAAACGCGTTTTTTTTAAAATGCTTTGCATTTTACTTCAATAAAGAATTGTGAATAGACAATGACTGGAGTACTCTGGTATCTGAAGTATCAAAAGTTACCTATGGACATCTAACTATTCAAGTTCTTCATTTAAGTAAAATGGACATCTAACTATTCAAGTTCTTCATTTAAGTAAAATAAGAAGCATTTGTGAAGCAAATGCGAAGCATCTCATTTAAATGAAGAACTTGAATAGTTAGATGTCCATAGGTAGTTGTTTAACTGTTTTAACTGTTTTTATTTTGTAAAACGCGTTTTTTTAAAGTGCTTTGCATTTTACTTCAATAAAGAATTGTGAATAGACAATGACTGGAGTACTCTGGTATCTGAAGTATCAAAAGTTACCAATGGACACCTAACTATTCAAGTTCTTCATTTAAGTAAAATGCGAAGCATTTGTGAAGCAAATGCGAAGCATCTTATTTAAATGAAGAACTTGAATAGTTAGATGTCCATAAGCAGTTGTTTAACTGTTTTAACTGTTTTTTGTTTTGTAAAACGCGTTTTTTTTTAAATGCTTTGCATTTTACTTCAATAAAGAATTGTGAATAGACAATGACTGGAGTACTCTGGTATCTGAAGTATCAAAAGTTACCTATGGACATCTAACTATTCAAGTCCTTCATTTAAGTAAAATGGACATCTAACTATTCAAGTTCTTCATTTAAGTAAAATGCGAAGCATTTGTGAAGCAAATGCGAAGCATCTCATTTAAATGAAGAACTTGAATAGTTAGATGTCCATAGGTAGTTGTTTAACTGTTTTAACTGTTTTTATTTTGTAAAACGCGTTTTTTTAAAATGCTTTGCATTTTACTTCAATAAAGAATTGTGAATAGACAATGACTGGAGTACTCTGGTATCTGAAGCATTAAAAGTTACCTATGGACATCTTAGTTACCTAAGTTCTTCATTTATGTAAAATGCGAAGCATTTGTGAAGCAAATGCGAAGTATTTTATTTAAATGAAAAACTTGAAGAGTTAGATGTCCATAGGTAGTTGTTTAACTGTTTTTTGTTTTGTAAAACGCGTTTTTTTTAAATGCTTTGCATTTTACTTCAATAAAGAATTGTGAATAGACAATGACTGGAGTACTCTGGTAGCTGAAGTATCAAAAGTTACCTATGGACCTCTAACTATTCAAGTTCTTTATTTAAAATAAAAAGCTTCGCATTTGCGATTTCATTCTTAACTCAGTCAACAACATCAAGTCATTGCGAAAGACTGAGAACAGTTGGATAAATATATTATTATTTAACCAAATGCATTTATATTTTTTTTATTTAAAAGTGAAGTAAAAGCGTGGATACAAATAGAAGAAAACATGACAATCTGATTTATAGAAACTTTTTGCATGTTATAAGTAAGAATTTTATTAATGTTGTGTTTTCTAGTAATTTTAATACCAATAGATACATCAAAAGAATCGGATTTTTATGTTGATTTCAAATTTATAAGTTTTATCGAGTTTAGTTCTTATCCATCAAAAGTTAAGAGTCTGAAAAAATTTGCCTTATTTTCGAAAAAAAGGGGAAAGAGGTTTCAACCTCCTATCTGCAAAAATGAAGAATTTTGTATTTTTTGCCAGAAGAAAGATCACGGATGCGCGTTTATTTGTTGTTGTTGTTTTTTTCCTTTTCCCAGGGGTGATCTTATCGACCCAGTGTCCTAGGATATCGCGAGAGAGCTCATTCGAACGGAAATTCAAAGTTCTAGTGCCCTTTCTAAGTGAACAAAAACATTCGACGGCAACTAGGTTCCCCCCCCACGCTCATTTTTTCCCAGTCACCCGATCAAAATTTTGGGATAGTCATTTTGTTCAGCATAGTCAAAAATCTAATAAATAATAAATATGTCTTTGAGGATGACTCAATTCCCCAGAGTCCCCTGGGGAAGGGCTGCAAGTTATGAATTTATGCCCATCGTTTACATATAGTATTGGTTATTGGGAAGTATAGAAGTTTTCAGGAGGGATTTTTTCTGGTAGAGGGGGGGGGGGGGGCGGGGGAAGGGGATTACGTGGAAAGATTTTTCCATGGAGGATGTTTTCATGGGGGAAGGGACATTTCTATGAAGAGGGCGCTAGATTTCCCAGCATTATTTAAAAAACGACCAGAAATTAAATAAAAAAACAAGTTTTTTCAACTGAAAGTAAAGAGCAACATTAAAACTTAAAAAGAACAGAAATTATTACGTATGTGAGGGGGTTCGCCCCCTAGTCAGTACCCCGCTCTTTACGCTAATTTTTTTATTTTAGTACTTCCAAAAGAGCTATCTATTCTGATTAAACGGCCTTTGTGATTCAGGGGTCATTCTTAAAGAATTGGAACAAAATTCTAACTTTAGCGTAAAGAGCGAGGTATTGACTAGGGGGCAAACCCACTCATATACGCAATAATTTCTGTTCGTTTTAAGTCTTAATGTTGCTTCTTACTTTCGGTTGAAAAAGCTTGTTCTTTTATATATTTAATTTTGAAATAAAACCGTCAAAATAAAAACATTAATATAATAAAGAATTGGATTCATGGACACAGAGCTGTAAAGATTGTCGCTAGGCTTACGCAAGTTCGACATCAGTGTATTTCACGTATTTAGTGCTTTATTACTTTAAGAGTATATTTTTGGTATTTAGTGCATGTTCTACCCCAAGGGTATATTTCGGTATGTGCTGTTTTAGTACTTGTTTCTGTCTTCTTTTCTATTCAAGGTAGTGAGTCACCATGACCAAAACCTGCCAGCCAATGAGAGGCTACTTTGGGGGTCATGGAACAGGAATTCTATGCTTGGGCCTTGGAAGATAAGAAGGGGGAAAAGACAACTTGTGAACAGTTCAGCTTTGGAGCCAACAGTGACAGTAAGTGGTTAGGGGAACTCCGTTGGAGAATAGGAGCAACATACATTCATCTATCGTAGACGGAGAGCTTGGAGCGTGTAACAGCCACTTCCAAATCAACTGTGCCAGCCGGTGCACGTTGTCTATAGCTCGGACACCACCTGGAGCATATGGCAGCCACCTCCAAATCAACTTTGCCAGCCGGTTCACGTTGACTATAGCACGGGTTCTCTACAGCTTCAAGAACACTGTTCACGAGTGTGCATAGTATTGTGTTTTGTTTATTTGTTTATTAAAGTAGTTTTAGCAACATCTTGAGTAGATACAAACTCTGCCTACCACGCTACCCAATGTCTTGTCCTCGCGGAGGCTTGATCAACCCCCACTGGGGATCAATAAGACGGTATTTCCTTAGAGAAATATACCACACTTCACAGAGCAATACATCTTCCAGAGAAAAAGAACAAACACTGGTGGTGTTGAAAAAAAAATCTTGTGGCATGGGAAGTGGCAAAAAAAAATTTTTTTTTTTTTGGGGGGGGGGAGACGCTTTAACTAAGTTTTGCTATTATTCAGGAGCAATCTATGCATACAACGACCACTATAATGACATTAAAGAAGATATAACTTTTATAACTTTAATATAACTTTTCTTTTCATTCGAAAAAGTTTCTTCTACCTCTTTTAGAAGCTCGGCAGCTTTCTCGCGGGGATTTTTTAAAGTGGGGATTTGAGATTGGCAATATTGACTCGCGGTTATTTTTTAGTACTAATGAGAGGGGAATATATAAAGGGAATTATAGGATTAAAAATGGTCTTATTAGGTTCCTATATGTGGAGAAAAGCATCTTCTCCAAAGGACTTATACGGGTACATGTAAGGAGTTTAAGTTTTTGTGAAGGAAGGTGTTTTTTACATATCTTAGAGAGATGAATAAGTTTGAAAAACAAATTTGAATTGACATAATGATGATTTTAAAAAAGGTTAAGTAAATTTGCCGAAGTGAGAATAGAACAGAGATTTTTTTTAAATAGATTATGGAAATCTGATTCACAAGCCTATGTACTTGAAAAAAAACCCTGAAAATCACTTAAGCATTACAATTTCGCAGTTTCGACATTATTTTCCGTCTTGTCTGTTGCGTGATTTTTTGCCCAAAAATATCAGCAAAGAAAAACGAATATAGCAAATCCCAATGAAGATTTCTACTAATATTGTCACAGCTAATATTGATACAACACTGTCCTCTCGTACAGTACCGTACTGTTATAGTCACAAAAATACTTCTTTTACTTTATACTTTACTTTATACTAATACTTCTTATACTTTACTTAGTAAGCTTTACTTAGTACTTTACGAAGTTTACTAACGAAGTTCAATACTTACTACGTTTACTTAATAAATAATAAGTAATAAATAATATATCTTTCACTTCTTTTACTTAGCGCGGATCGAAATATATTAAGAGTCGCAAGTATACAAAGCCTCGTGACTTAGGAGGCAAAACCATTTTACTGCCTTGATGAATGAACATAGTTTATTGTATAATATAGCTCAGCGGGTAAAAAATGACGAAAAAGTCGTCTATACCCAGAAAGGGGAACAAGTCCAGATACAAAACTCCGAGCAGGGGTGTATTTTTTTTTTTGGGGGGGGGGAGCAGTTGCCTTCTCCCCAATGATTTGGAGAAAAAATTATTATATAGCCCATTCCCGTTGAGTATCCGGATATGTACCCTTCTTGCCCCCCTCCTTCCCAATAAAAACGCCCCTGACTTTGAGGAAAGATCACACAGATGAAAGACAATCTGCTTACCCATTCTGTTAAAAGTACAAGATGTACATGTAAAGTCGAAACCCCGTTAATAAACAGATTGTTAGAGCGTTTTCATATTACTTTCATCTTAATCATTTATTTCAAAAAGAGAGCATATCCACAACTAAACGTGTAAAATTTTAATACTTTATAATATTTTGAAAACGGTTTTTATCATACATTGAAAAGTCTACAGTTACCCAATAGATACAGAAAGATTTACTGGACTTAGAAATTTTAATTATCCACAATGGATTTTTGTTCATCTGAAAATCTTGGATTTCAGGTCGAATTTCCAAGTGTTAAAATAGTTTGGATTATAGGATAAAACCTGTTGCCGTGAAAACCAATATTCCAAAAGGTTTCGCAACTTTTTTTCATGATAACCAAGGCAACAAATAGAAAAACTAGGCTTAATATTGCATTAGGCCTGAAAAGAAAAGCTACGTTAAATCGCGGTAGATGTCTAGTCAATTTGTTCATTTTCCAAACACCTTACATGAAGCAAGATTATGCTTAGAGCTAATGTATATGTAATCCAAATACTTTCCTAAGCAGACAAAGAAAAAGACCATCTAAAAGAAATCACCACATGGTTTTTTATTCAATAATTAAAATAAAAAAATACTAAAAGAAAAACAAATAATGAAAACTCTCTAACAATAAGAGATATTCAGTATTCATTATATTTATACAACTCCAGACCAAGGCTATGCCAATGCGAGTTCGGAGTGTATTCCCCCCCCCCCCCTAAAGTATCAATAGTGACATAAAAGAAGGTATATTTAGGTTATGAAATGGCAAATACACGATAAACTACAGTTTTAATAGTTTATCGATACCCTGATTTTATTGATTGCTTGATTTTAAAGTATTCAAAGTTTGAAAAAAATTGTACAAAATACACTTTTATTACAAATCTAGTTTACATACCTGCACATCTCAATTTAATGATAGGATTATTTGGTATTTTTAATACTTAACGTTACATTAGTTAAGAAGACTAAAGTCACAAATTGGGGATAAATGAAGATAAAGAGGTGATGAAGAGAAACTTGGCCAAATGAATAACTACACATACCAGGCAATATTATTAATGAGGGCTTATAGGTTGACGAACGTAATACTTTCAAGGGAGGGAGTAAAGAGTGAAGCTTTAAGGTGGAAGAGACATGGTATTGCGGTAAGCTGGCAGTAGTATAGGAGTACTGACGCATCGTTTCTCAAACATTTTAGCAAAATAGGTCAAAACTAAAGTCAATAAGATAATGATTCCACTTACACGTAATAATAGGTGAATGATAACTATCCGAGTCATAAGTGGAGCTTAATTTTCTTAATTATAAGATTTGCACTTACACAAAATTGAGCAAATGCCCGAATTCGGCATTCCCTACTGATGATTTCTGTCTCTAAATAAATGTATCGTACATTGTCTTAAAGCTGATTAAAATCTATAAAATAATGAATAAATATTTTTTTTGCATGCATGCGTTTATCTTGTGCTGAATAACTGTAGCCCATTGCCTATGGGGTTGTGACCCACCTTGGGGTTGTAGCTCCAAGGTTGTTAAACGATGCCCAGCACTAATATTCGCATATCACAAAATAATTACTGGTACAAAAAAAATCAAGACACTTTGTGAAGCCTAATTGCTTTGGAAAATAGATGAGTAATTCTGATCAGTTTGTGGAATATCATTCTGATTGATGAACTTTACCAATCATTAGTATATTTTCCCGAATATGATTTTGATGATTAAATTGATGGGAAACAAAATTAATAAAATTATTTAAATTACGAGTATTATTATTTTCTATTTTAATATTGATTGATGAGTTTTAAGGAGTTGAGCGTTGGGTATCAAATTAATAGCAGCAGGGTACACAGGGGCGTCGTTTGGGTATGGCAAGGGGAGGAATTTGCCCCCCCCCATTAATGTGAGGAAAAAAATTATTATACATCCCGTGCCCTTTGACTATCCGGATATGGACCTCTCTTGCCCCCCCCCCCCCCCCCAATAAAAATGCTGGAGATTCACTCCTGAGGTTACATGATATTGCAGTTATACATTTTTTTTACCCCTTTTGAGGCTAAAGTAAATTTAATTTTTTTTTTAATTCCATGGATTTATTCGATTGTCCTTCCTCTATATCATGCCCTGGCAATTGGAGAGGATGTGGTTGTTTTAGTTTTTTTTTAATAATTGATACTCTATAAATCAAACTGTAATCTTTGTGAGGAGGAAGAACGACAAAAATTATTTATTTTTTCAATCCATCAACTCCTATGCAAATATCCTAAGACAAGTGCTCGTGAAAACCGGGTCTTAATAATAATAGAAAATTATAT